>LOJH01008466.1:0-16314 GCA_001685095.1 Ellobius talpinus
AGAAGCTAAATAAGAAGGTGAACCCAAAGAAAAACATATAGTTATCCTCCTGCACCTCATTTTTAAATTATTCATTCATTCATTCGCATGGGCGTTTTGTCTGTACTGGAGTTACAGATGATTGGAAGCCACCATGTGGGTGTTGGGAATTGAACCCAGGTCCTCTGGAATCACTCTTATTTGTGATGTCACCTTTCCATCCTCCCCTTGTGTTTGTTGTTTTGACAGGACCTCTCAGTGACTTTGGAGCACACCATTTTGGCTAGGCTGCAAGCCCCTGGGAGCGTATATCTCTACTCACCATCCCCACTTCCCCAGTGCTGGGTTACAAGTGAGTTCCCCCACACCTGGCTTGTATGTGGGTGCTGGGAATCTGAACCAGATTCTCAGACTTGCACAGCAAACCCTTTACCCACTGAGCCATCTCTCCAACCTGCTTATTTTTTTCAAAGAAATTTTTGGATGAAGATATTTTAAAACATGGAGTGTTATATTTATATTTCTGGCACTTTTCATATATTTTATTGTCTTTGAAATATATTTGGAAATACTATTCTTTTCAAAAGTATTTTCTGCTTGTTTTTTTCTTCCCTCTTCCCCGCAGATTTTCTTTGAGGAAGACCAGTTATATACGTATGTTACACCAGTTGATAGTTTCCACAGGTCAGCAAGGTTTTGTTGCCTTTTTGTATTTTTCTTTTTAAATGATTTATTGATTTATTTTTGTTTTAGGTGTATTGGTGTTTTACCTTCATGTATATTTGGGTGAGGGCGTCAGATTCCTTGGAGCTACTGGAGTTAGAGACAGTTGTGAGCTGCCATGTGGTTCTGGGAATTGAATCTGGATCCTCTTTATGAGCAGCCAGTGCTATTGACCCCGGAGCCAACTCTCCAACCTGTTTTTATTTTCTTTTTGTTTTCTTAGTCTTTTTCTCTTGGTACATCATAGTATGTATTGCTTTTTTCATATTTTTACATTTTTACTTTTTTCCAACAAGGTTTAATCTGTAGGAAAAAAATCTTATCTTGTGAAATTACCTTTTCAGATATTGTCTTTTTTCTTTTTAGAAAATCTCATTTTGTTTTGAGACAGGATGGGTCTTGGTCTTGCTGTATTCCAAACTATTCTTAGCCTCTGGGTGTTGGGCTTGTAGTTTTGTGCTACTATGCCCATCTTAAATTTAGTTTTAGTCACGGAATGTTATATTATTGAACATCTGTGTTTTTTTTTCTTTTTAGAAATTGTTGAGCTCAGCTGGGCAGTGGTGGCACATGTCTTTAATTTCCTCACTGGTGAGGCAGAGGCAAGCAGATCTCTGAGTTGGAGGACAGACAGCCTGATCTCCAGTGTGAGTTCCAGGATTGCTAGGGCTACACAGAGTAATCCTATCTTAGAGGAGGGTGGGAGAGAGGAAAGGGAGAAACTGTTGAGCTCATTTTGGTTGGTTTTGTAGGTCAGCTTTATGCTGTTTTCATGGATTCTTAAGGTTTTTTTTTTTAGGATAGATTTCAAGTGGCCTTTATTCTGGTAGAGTTTATCAGTATAAATTTTGACTTAGGTTTCTGGGGCTGTCACATTTTAGTGTCTTAGGTTTTTTGAGTGTCTCATTTAGGTTTCTGCAGTCTGACTGGTCAGAACAGAAAACACACTCCCCTGGGTTTTTGTAATTTTTAGTTGTGGTGCTTATAGCTCTGTCATGGTCATTTGCCTAGTCTTGCAGTTTCACCACGTGCAGAAAGAGCTTCATACTCAAGAACAGATTTAAAGAGGAAGTGAGTTCCAGGTTGAGTTATCTGAAGGCTTTTCCTTTAAGACACACTTTCCTTAATTCTAACCTAATCTCTTTATCTTCTATAAATTCTACTCTGGGTTGCAAGTATGTAGTCCCATTATGCTCTGGGTTCCCCTTTTTCATGTCACTGAGGGAAGCAACCCCCTCCCTCTGTAGAAAATTAGTACAGTTTTGTGGGCCACCTCATTCATCTGTCGTTATGCATTATCTTCAAATAGTTTCCTCACATATTGCACCCAGTTTTCATGGCTGTGGTGGCTGATACCATGGTAAAAGCTGAAGTCCTGTTGCCTGTCTTTTACACGTAATAGCCATGTGAGATGGCTCTTAGCTATAATTCCAACATTTGAGGCGGGACAGTCTCCTGTCTTAGGAAGTTCCAGGCCAGCCTGGGTTACATAATGGGACACTGTCTCAACAAAACAGAAAAATCCCAAAGTAAAAAGTAACTTTAAATGTTTTGTAAGTTCTCATTTTGCACAGTTCCAATATACAGAAATTTCATTTACAGTTTAGTTAAGTAATACCAGTCCTCCCAATAGCATGGTTTGAATTTCAGTTAGCTTGGTATGTTAACTATAATTACACAGTATACAGATGTCTTTTTACCAATTCTCCAGTCCATGGTAACTCAAAAAAACATATGTTTTGGTCAATCATGTCTTCAAAATCTGCTAGTGATTAGTGGCTGCTCGCTTGTTACTAAGTTTATGTACAAAGTATTTAGTTGTGTTGGTCTCTTCCCACTGTGATATTTTGTAAATACTGATAATTAGAATTGAAAATTGGGGAACAAAGGTAAAACAGAGTAACAAAAATAGTAACTGAAGTTTGAGTGAAAGGTAAAGATGGTAAAGAAGAAATAGCAGACAATGATATCACGGTTTGTATGATATCATGATATTAAAGTGTCTAGATGTGTAGCCACAGGAAGTTAGGGAAGGTGAATTTTATTAACATAAATGAAGAAAATGATCGTGACATTTGAAAAGATGAAGATGTTCCTGAGAAAACATTTTCACATTAAAGGAAAAGCTTTCACGTTCTGAGTTTTCATGTAATACTGGACAGGGTAATGCATGCCTTTAATTCCAGCACTTGAGACAGTCTTTGTAGGTTGGAGGCCAGTCTGGTCTACATAGTGTGTTTAGGGCAACTAGAGCTGCAAAACAAACAAACCTACAAATAAATAGTTCTTATTTAGATATTTCACAACACAGGATAAATGGTAGGAACTGAACTGAACTTAGAACAGCAGTTTGTGAAGGCATAGAAAAAGTGATTCCTATGTATGGAATTCTTTTTATTCTTGTTTTATTTTGCCTTTTTGTTTTTCAAGACAGAGTTTTCTCTGTGTAGCCCTGGCTGTCCTGGAGCTAACTCCGTAGACCAAGCTGGCCTCGAACTCACAGAGATCCACATGCCTCTGTCTCCCAAGTGCTGGAATTAAAGATGTGTGCCTCCACTGCCTAGCTGTTTGTTTGAATATATATGTGTGTGCGTGTGTGTGTATGTATGTATGCATGCATGCATACATACATATATACATACATATATAGTGTGTGTGTGTGTGTTTGTAATGTACATGGAAATCAAAGGACAATTTTTGGAAGTCAGTTCTCTCTTCTGTGTGGCTCCTGGGGGTTGAACTCAGGTTATCAGGCTTAATGGCAGGCACCTTTACTTGTTGAGCCATCTCACTGGGCCCTTAGTTATTTTTAAGTCTTCATTAACTCCTAAATTTCAAAAGTGCTGACCCTTTCATTGAGATTATGCTATGCCTTGACTTATATTCAGGCATTTTCCTAAAATTTTCTCACATCTGTCTCTTTTCAAATATATACAGTTTTTCTCCATTCTGTTAGAGTTGGTCAATTAAAATTATATATTTCACATATACAACATGTTTTCATATACATAGTCATTGTGAAATGTTTGCCACAATCTAGCTTACTAACGTACCTATAACATTAGTGGGATACATTTAGTATCTCTGATTTTTGAAGTAACAATTCTGAGCACAGATGACCTGGGTTCTCTGCTTCTAAAGTTCTCACAGGGACAAAAGTGTTGGTTTGGTTGTTGTCTTATTTGAAGTCTCCATGAGGAAGACTGATTTCCAAGCTTTCAAGGTGTAGTTGGCAGAATTCCTCAAGAGCTAGCAGACTGAGAGTCTCAATTCATATCTGATTGTTGTCTGAAGGCCATCCTTCATTCTTTGCCATGTGGTCCTCTTCAGTCTGACTGCTTGCTTCATTAAATCATGCAAGCCAAGCAGACACTTCAGTCTTTAGCAAGATGGCAGTTAACTTCATGTAACCTAATCATGGATAATGGCATCTGATTACCTTTGGCATACTCCCTTAGAAGCGAGGTTCTAGGACCTACCCACACAAGGAAATGGGGTTAAACAGGGACATGGATACCAGGAGGTAGAAGCCATTAGGGGAGCATGTTACAGTTTGCTTGCCACAGTTATAATCTGTTAACACTATTTAACTTTTTTTCAGATTGTTATGCGTTTACCCTGTTTTTTCTGCAATATTCTAAGACTCTGATTTAGTGAATAATGGTATATAAGACAATCAACTGTGTTTATTGCTACTAGGGCTTTAGTAAACCTAGGCATTCTTAGATGGTGTGGGTGTGGGTGTGGGTGTGTACTTCCTTTCTCAAGCTATATTTGTGTCACAGTAGTATCTTCAGTTATAACTCAGCAATGTAGCATTCATTCTGCTTTTCCCCTCTGAGAAGCCTAACTCTTATGCTATTTAACCTATCAGTTCGCCTTTATAACCCATCTTGTGTTGCTCACATATTATTTTCTCACTTTTCTACCCCATACATCACATGGAAGCATTCTTTACTGTTTTGGGGTCATTTGTCAACTTGTACAATCTGCTTTCTACCTTTAAAACCTGGAAATGAAACTGAGTTCTAGACCACTGTCTCTCCACCTCTTTGAGGCTGGCCTCAACCTCAGAGATCTGCCTGCTGCTTCTCCCTCTGCTTCTGAGTGCTGAGATTAAAGTGTGTATGTGTATAAAAATTTATTGAAAGAGCTTATGTTTAAAATCACTGACATTATCCTGGGGGAAGTAAGAATGAAAATAAGTTAGTATATTGTTATTACTATTATTGGGTTTTTTTTGAGACAGGATTTCATTGTGTAATCCTGACTATCCTGGAATTCAAGTCTGTAGACCAGGCTAGCCTTGAACTCAGAGATCTTCCTGGCTCTGCCTCCTGAGTGCTGGGATTAAAGGTATTTGCCACCACAGCTCAGCAGTACATATTATTTTTAAAAGCACTTTTAACCCACTTCTATAGAGGTAAATCTCACACACACACACATACACATACACACACACTCATACATACACATGTCTATATGTATGTATGTAGTCATTACAGAGGGGTGTGTGCGTTTGTATGTGTGTGTGCGTGCGTTGTGTGCGTGTGTGTGCTTGTTGGGTTTTTATGAGTCAAGATAGGCTCATGGCAAGGCAGATGTATGGAAGTCAGAGACAGCCTTAGGTGGTGGACATTATTGTCCCCTATGTGAGACAGACTTCCACTTAATTTGCAGTTTGGTATGCCAGGCCAGCTGACCGATGACCTTTGGGGATTCTCCTGTTTCTGCCTTCTGTCTTGCTATATAGACCACTGGAATCGCAGACCATGTGATATCATTTCCATCTTTTTGTGGGTTGTGTGAACTCAGGTCTTGAAATTTGCACAGCAAATGCTTAGCTCCTCACTCTTTTCCTGGTTCCTGTTAAAGGTTTTTACTCAAGCCTTCATGCAGTATCTTTCTACTCACATACTAGAGATCTACTTTCACATCCTTCTCATGATTCCAGAATGCTCTCCCACCTAGAATCAGAGTCCACCTCTGCCATTCTAGTCACTTAGGGTTTGTTTTTTTTGTTTTTGTTTTTTAAAAATCTTATTTGTATTATTTGTGTATGTGTGTCAGTATGTTTCTGCATGTATGTGCCCATGGATACCAGAAGATCCCTTGGAACTGGAGATATAGGTGGTTATGAGCCCCCTTGTGGGTGCTGGAGACTGAACCCAGGTCCTCAGGAAGAACAGCAAATGTTCTTGTATTAGTCAGGGTTCTCTAGAAGAGCAGAATTTATAGAATGAATGTGTGTGTATGTATGAATATATATGTGTGTGTATATGTATATGCGACTTACTAGAATGACTTACAAGTTGTGGTTCAGTTAGTCCAACAATGGCTGTCTACCAACGGAAGGTCCAAGAATCCAGTAGTTGTCAAGTCCGTGGGAGTGAATGACTCAGCTGGTCTTCAGTGTGTACTGGAATCCTAAAGAAGTAGCCTTTAATGCCAGTAAGTGAATGAATTTGCAAGGGCAATCGAGAGCCAGAGCAAGCAGACAAAGAGAGCAATAGCAATCTTCCTCCTTCCATGGCCTTTACACAGGCTGCCAGCAAAAGGTATGTTCCAGATTCCCACCTCAAAGATCCAGGTTAGAAATGGGTCTTCTCACTTCAAATGATTTAATTAAGAAAAAAGTCCCTCACAGGTGTGCCTAGCCAGCTGGGTTTTAGTTAATTCCAGGTGTAGTCAAGTTGACAGCTAAGAATAACCACCATGGTTCTTAATCTCTGAGCCATCTCTCTAGCCTGTCATTCAGGTTTTAAATATTGGAGTTATTTCTGATTTGACCCCCTTCCTTTTTTTATAATTTGCCATTGAGTCTTCTCTTCCCCACCTTTTCATGGCCATTAGTTTGGTGGTTACAACAGTCTTATGAGTGGGCCTTACTTCTCTAGGGTCTGTAAGTACTGGACCCCTAAACTATCTTTGGCTCCCTATGTCTTAATAAGTTATGCAATTCTATGTGTGACTTTCAAAATGCCTCCCCTGCTTTCTTTTTGAAACAAGTCCTTATCCCAGACTAACTTACCTCAGACTTACAGCATTAAAAGGCTATTTTTATGTACAGTTTACTAGATAGAATATTGTAGTTTAGAATCTCTTAACCACTTGCTAGAGCAGTGGTTTCTTCTCTCTGGTGTGTGCTTTGCACTGTTATCTAATGATTAAGGACACATTTTTTTTGAACATTTACCATGGCAAGAGTTAAAAAAAATTATAAGACAAAGAGTTTATTTAGGTCCATGATGATGACGCATAGGCAGCAGGGTCAGGCAACTAGGGCAGAACTGAAAGCTTACATCTTGAACTGCAAGTAAGAGGCAGAGAGCATATTGGGAATTTTAAAGACGCGAATCATATCATCGAGGAACAATCTAAGCAATGAAGGAGAGGAGGCAAATACTTGATTAACTTACAGTGATATTGCTGTAATAGAACTAAGGCCTGTGTTTGAACTTTTTAAAAATAATTTAATGATTTTTTATTTCTTGTGTATTCATATTTTGCCTGCATGTATGTCTGTGTGAAGATATCAGATCTCCTAAAACTGGAGTTACAGACAGTTGTGAGCTGCCATGTGGATGCTGGGCATTGAACCCGGGTCCTCAGGAAGAGCACTCAGTACTCTTAACTGCTGAGCCATCTCTCCAGCCCATATGTCTGAACTTTTCTAAATATTGAAAAAAGCAAAACATTAATAGCACCTATTGCCTAACACAGTGTTATTTTTATGCCTTCTTGTAGTGACTGTTAATTTATCTCCTAAAATAAAGTATATATTAGGGTGTAGCTTAGAATGTTTGCTTATCATACTCGAGGCTCTGGTTTCAGTTCCCAGCACTGTGCTCACCTTGCAGATGTGTGCATGTGTGTGTGCGTGCATATGTATGAACACAGAGGAGCATAAATTACATGAGAGTAGGTGTTTGATGAACCTCGACCTCATCTCTGCCATTGCCATTTAGTCATTGTAATGTCTCTGAGCTCCTTTTTCTGTAGAAATAACAATACTAACAACTCTTTAAATGAAATAATTAAAGGAAGCAAAATTTTTTAGTATACAATTTCCATCTGATAAACTTTAGATCTCTCTTTATATGTATATAGCTGTGTCCACTCTGGTCATGAGGAATAAATATTTGATTGGTGGATGAATTTACCGTTGTTATGGACTTCAGTTCATTCTGTCTTCCCAGAACATTTCTAAATTGAATTGGCATTTTTGGGAGCCTATTATTAATAAAATTAATTTTGTTTCTTTTTTTTTTTCTTCGAGACAGGGTTTCTCTGTAGCTTTGGAGCCTGCCCTTGAACTAGCTCTTGTAGACCAGGCTGGCCTTGAACTCATTGAGATCTACCTGCCTCTGCCTCCCAAGTGCTGGGATTAAAGACATGCACCACCACCGACCAGCACATTTTGCAAATTTTATAACCCTTATTTAGTTTTTCAACAACTTTGTGTAATAAGCTAAATTGATTTGATCATCTTTCATTGTACAGGGAGATAGTTTCATTTTTGGAATGAATAAATAGGACTCCTTAAAAGGTGATCATTGATGGATTGGCCAGCAAGATGGTTCAGCAGGCAAAGACCCCTTCTATGAAGCCTGACAACCTGATCCAAGACCACCTAGTAGAAGGAAAGATTTGCTTCTCCCTAAGTTGTCCTGTTCCCTCCACATGTGCACCATGGCATGTACACCTCCTCTTTCTCTCTCATAATAAATAAGTAAATAAATAAACATAATTTTTAAAAGGTAATCATTGACTTGGTAAGTTAAGAGTCTGAATGCCTTGTAAGGCGTATGGAATATTACTTTTCTCTTGGCCTGAATTTTTTTTAGTTGATAAAGTAGTGGAAAGGGAATTCTTTGCCATGGCTTAAGGATACATAAACTCTCAGTGCAGCAATCTTTTTGTTGTTGATTATTATAGCTTCTATTACTCCTAGAAGTTGACCAACAGGGACCTGAGTTTAGGAGATTTTGTCATTCAGCTTTCATATAGTAAATGCTGAGGCCAGCCCGTTGCCTAGAGGACCCTCCTCAGTGAAGAGTATCTGTGGCGTTACTTTAGGCAGTCAAGTATGGGGGAGGAGTGCAGGCTCTCAGGGTTCTCAGGGAGGATTTGAACCTTTGAACATGACAGGCATGTGATACTGTGCTCTTGTAGCACCATACACCTTTTGTTGCAACATTTCAGTCTTCCCTCTTAATCTTGGATTTACTAGAAACTCGTTTAGCACCCCTTCTATTTTTGCATAGGCTTTTTTATTTTTTAAAAAGATTTTAAATTATGTGTATGTGGGAGGGTGTGGGTATGTGCATTTAAGTGTGGGTGGAGGTACATGACTAGGGTGAAGGCCAAAAGAGGTAGTTGGATCTTCTGGAGCTGATGGTTGTGAGCTGCCTAATGTGTGTGCTGGGAAATAAACTCCAGTCTCCTGCAAGAGCAGCAAGTACTCCTAAATGCTGAGCCACATCTCCAGCTCGTGTGTGTGTGTGTGTGTGTGTGTGTGTGCGCGTGCGCGCGCATAATATTTTTTAAGTTATTCTATATTTTTATGTGTATGGGCATTTTGCCTATTTGTGTGCCTGGTGTCAACAGAGGCCAGAAGAGGATATTGTGTCCCCTGGACCTAGAGTTAAGGGCAGGTTAGAGCCACTATCCATGGTGCTGGGAACCCAGCCTTGGTCCTCTGCAAAAGTAGTAAGTGTTCTTAACCACTAAAGCATCTCTCCAACCTCCATATATGTGTTTTAAAAGCTGATGAACTTACATAGTTGGAGAAATCAAGCAGTTTAAACAAAGTATTGTAATCTTTAACTTTCTACAGTTTTTAAGAATGTTTTTACTTTGAATTTTATTTTTACTTACTGTGTTTTGTGCATGTGCCATGGTCTCTGGGGATGGAACTCAGATCTTAAGACTTTTAAGGCTTGCTTCTCAAGCACTTTTACTTGCTGAGCCATCTCCTCAGTCTGGCTTTCTGCAGTTTTGCCAAGGAGAGTCATCGGGGGTGAGATTAGAGAGAAAATGAGCTGAAGAAACGAGTGTGTGCTGTGCAGAACTGTGTTTACATAGGATAAGATGTTGTCTATTACCTGACTTTCTAGCTCTTGAGATGAATGATTAGTAAAAGTTAAATATTTAAATGTGGAAATATAGCTGTAGTTGCTGAATTGACACCCCCCACTTCTTTTTGGTTTATTTAAAAAATTAAGGGTTTGGTGTATGACTCAGTGGCAAAGTGTTATCTTAGCATGGCCCTGGGTTTGATCCCCCTGCAAAGGAGTTGAGAGGATGGGGGTTTAAACATTTAAATATAATTTGCAAAGAGAAAAGGCAAGGCCAGCCCAAACCTTAGTTAGAAAGCTATGTGCTTCTTAAATATTTATTAGCCTGACATGGCCTTACTATAGAGCCCAGTATGGTTTCAACCTCAATATTCTTGCTTTAGCTTTCTATGAATTGGGATTACTGGCATGTGCCATCATACCTGGATTTTCAAACATTTTTTTCAGTCCTGGGGATAGAACCTACACACACTAGGGAAGCACTCTACCACTGAACTGTATCTCCAGCCCCTTTTAACCTTTTTTCTTTTAAATACGGTATTGCCAAGTTGCCCAGACTGCCCTTAAACTCACTCCATAGATCAGGCAGGTCTTGAATGTGTAATCTTCCGGCATTAGTCTCTAGTAGTTGGGATCACAGGTCTGACTGTTCCATCAAAGGAAATAATTATTAAATGGACAGAATATGTATATCTTTGCTTAAAATTGATCCATAAAATTGGCCTGAAAGGCACAGAATGCATATGATCATAGCAGCCAAAATGGCAGTGTTTTCTACTTTCATTGCCTAAGTTTCCTTTGCCTTTTCTCTCCCTTCATTTAAAAAATGTTCTTAAATCTGAAGAAAGAAGGGAAACTGGCAAAGTTAGAGCCTATTCCATTTATTTTGTAATGATCTGTTTTTCTCAAAGATTTAAGCAGCATTTACCAGTATGAATAAGATTAATTATTACAATACAAACCAATTTGAAAATTGGTTTTTAAATTGAGCCATAATATGTAAAATCTTATGGTAATATGCAAATCTGACTATATTCAAGTGCAGTTTTCATACCCATACCAATTGTCTTGTAATAATCAAGAATGCATCCTCTGTGTGGTATTTGTAAGTTAATACTATTTTAGAAATCACACTGGTATATATAGTGGCTTCCCTGGGTGTATGTGGCTCATTATTGATCATAATTTTATTTTGAAATTTTAGTTTAAGCAGATAGGGTAAAGCCCCTTTCAGATTTTTAGTGGTTAGAGGAGTTTTGATGGAGGATTGGGATATATGAATGAGGAGGACTGTTAGAATGAACAACATTGAAAGAAGCTCAGATAACAGTTCATCAGGTGGTAATAAAAACTAGCACAGATTAACATGGAGAACAGGAGACAAATAATTCCTGGGAGAAATGCTTTCAAAACTTAACCATGAAACTCTCACAAATACAAATAAATATGTGCATTGTAATGAGAAGGAAGAGTCCCAGGTCTGTGGATGAAGGGGTTTTGGTTGAGTTCTAAACCCAGCGGTGCCTACTGTGCATTGTGCAGAGGGCTTCAGTATGCTTAGCATGTGTGAGTTCTGCCTCCTCTGATAGCTGTCTTCCAGGCTTACTCTGTTTCCCTCCATCGCATTCTTTTTTTTAATGTACTTTCACCTTTTCTGCCTCTCATATATCTCAAATTGAAATCTCCTTCAGAATGACACTTCTTTTTTACTCATCAGCTTTAACCAAACACTTAATAAATGTACCATAGCTCTAAAGAAAAACACAATAGTTAGTAAGTCTTAACAGCAAGTTTCTTTATATTAGGAATCTTTTTGTTTTGTTTTTTGGTTATTCAAGACAGGGTTTCTCAGTATCTATGGAGCTAGTCCTAGAACTCTCTCTATACACCAGGCTGGCCTTGAACTCACACAGATCCGCTTACCTCTGCCTCCTGAGTGCTGGGATTAAAGGCATGCGCCACCACTGCCCATCTTATATTAGAAAATTTTAATGTATAGGGATTTAATGCTGATGGAATGTTGTTAGACTATAAGTTCCATGAAGGAAGGGTTGGGTTTTTTTTGATGCCAATTTGCTAATAGCTTTGGCTATCATGGTATTCACTGTGTAAACTTAAACTGATCATGAACTATAGGCAATCATCCTACCTTGGCCTCTCAAGGTCTGGGATTATTGTTGTGAGCCACCATACCCAGCTAAGAAAGGAAATTTTTTTAAAGGCTAGGAATATAACTCAGTGGTAGATTGCTTGTCTATTATGCATGAAGTTCTGGCTCCATCTCAAGTGGCACCAAAAAGCAGTTTTCCTTTTGTCCATTGTTGTATCTGGTGTCCAGAATAAGAAAAACATTCAATAAATACTTACCAAATAAATTGTAAGAACATTTGCCCTAAGAAAAATTTAATGAAATTAAACTTATGAAAATTATTTCATTGAAGCATGTTTTTGGTTTTTTTGTTTTGTTTTGTTTTGTTTTTGAGACAGGGTCTCACTATGTAGTCTTGGCTGGCTTGGAGCTCAGTATATGAGACAAGCTGACTGGGAGGAAAGGCAGTGAAGCATACTTTTTTTTCAATTAAAATTTTCTTTGAGATTTTATTTTTATTTTGTGCATATGGATGTTTTGCCTGCATGCATGTCTGTGCACCCTGTTCATGCAGTGCTTGTAGAGGCCAGAAGAAGGCATCAGATTCTGTGGGACTGGAGTTACAGTCATGTGGGTTCTGGGGATTGTACTCCCAGTCTTCTGGAGGAGCAGCCAGTACTCTTATCAGCTGAGCCATCTTTCCTGCCCAAGAAAAGCATTCTTGGTTCCTCGGTACAGGGCAGGGATTCTCAAGAGATAGAATCTTTAAATCCTCTTGACTATCCCCTTTGTTCTCTTTTCCCAATGAGTATTTCAAGTGCCGGGATCATCTGGACAGGATTGACATTAGTAAATATAGTGCCAGGGAGACACAGACTTAAATAATAGCTGTAGATGGCAGAAGTAAAGGGCACGGGAATTACAAATTTAAATGTTAGGGCTCAGATAAGCATTTGAGTAGAATATCAAAGTAGTTAGCTAGCTGAAGTGGCAGAGCCAGCTATAGGATAGAGGAGGTGAGTAGATAAAGGCAGTGAGAGCAGAACCGATTGGTAATGTGCTTGGTTTCATACAGCCAATCTAGGGAGCCATTGTGAATTGCATAAGATACCACTGAAGACAACTATTCATTTAGCTGCTGTTTGTAAAGTAAGTTGTAGCTTGAGCTAAAGAAATTCTGGAGTAAATCGAATTCGCTGCTGGAGCAGTTCAGGGTGATGTCACCGTTTGACTTGTGTTTTCTAGGGATGCCTTCAGCAGATCTTTGAAGTTCTCCATCCCCTCTTTATGCAATAGGGATGATGAAGGCAGGAGAGCTCTAGGAAGCAGTAGGTATGGATTCTAGTCTCTACTTTATGCAATAGGGATGATGAAGGCAGGAGAGTTCTAGGAAGCAGTAGGTATGGATTCTAGTCTCTACTTTCTGTGCTGTTTTCTAAATTCATGAGCATGAATAGACAAGTACTGAACTGTAAAATGAGGAAAATGACCTGTAAGCAAGAGTCTAGATTGGATCATTTTTGGAGCTTAGCAACTGTTATTATATAGGCAGTTTTCGTAGGGAATACTGTATCTTACATCCTATTCCTAATTTCTGCTAATTATTTAAAGAAGTAAAAGAACCAGCCAGGCGGTGGTGCCACACGCCTTTAATCCCTGCACTCGGGAGACAGAGGCAGGCGGATCTCTGAGTTCGAGGCCAGCCTGGTCTACAAGTGCTAGCTCTAGGACAGGCCCCAAAGCTACAGAGAAACCTTGTCTCAACCCCCCCGCCCCCAAATAAAAAGAAGTAAAAGAACCAGAACATTGTCTCACATGCTGTGAATAAATGACTTCTCTATTTTAAAATATATCTTCATTGAGTGTGGTTGGGTATTTAGATCATAGTGTTCAAGCTAATGGACAAAACTTAACCCGGGGTACTTTTAGAGAAACATGAAGGATGTAGGCTCCATTCTGTCATACATAGTATCTTATGAAACTAAACAGAGCTCAGGGAGATGGTTCAGTCAGTAAAGTGCTCACCAGGCAAACGTGAGGACCTGAGTTCCAGCTCTCGCATCCATGTTAAAAAACAAACAACCTGAGCATGTGCTCTTATAAGGCAGAGACAGGAGGATTCCTTGCTCTTGCTGGTCAGCCAGCCTAGTCTAATCAGCAAGTGCCAGGTTCTACTGAGAGACTTCATCTCAGGGAAAAAGGTGGATGACTCCTGAGGAACAACACCTGAGATTGACCCCTGATTGCTACACGCACGCACACACACGCACACACACACACACACACACACACACACACACGTGCACACACATATACCTGCAAACTACCCTCTCCTAGCCTCAGAGCACAATAATACTAACAATGTTTAGTGTCATTAGAACTGGTAGTTTTTTTGCCTACTGAATACACTACTCTCTCCCATAATTTCTTTGCTGAAGGTTTTAGTACCTCAGCTTTCAGAGTCCCTTCTCTTCTTCCCGTTATTTTGTTTCTGTTTGAACTGCTTCTTGCCCTGCCCCCTTTAATCCATCTGGAAAGATGAAGAGGCAGCTGCTATGGTTAACTGTGCATTTTGGTTAATGAATAACAGACTTAACCAGCTACATAAAGCATATGCAAACTATGCAGCGTTAGCTGCTGTTGGGGCCCTAGGGATACAATGCTTTTTCTTTCCTTTTTTTAAAATAGTTCTCCCCTGTCTCGAAAAACCAAAAAAAAAACAAAAAAAAAGTTTTCATGGTTTTCATGTGGTATTTTGTTTTTTAATTTTACCATTCTTCATATTGTAATGCTACCACGAAGTTCTCTTTTTTCTGCTTAGTCTGTATTATTTATGATGAATTTATAGAAGGTGGGTAAAGTCCAAAAAGGAAATGGCTCAGTCAATTCTGTTTAAGAAGTAAGTTTCCTAGTTCAGGTGTAATCGTAGAAAATAGGGACAGCTTTTATGGCATACTTGGTTTTTGGAACTCTAACTTGTTTTCTCTTTCTTGCCTTTTGGCTACTAGTGCTCCTTTTGAGTTTCTCTGGGGTTAGAACCACTATATATTATGTTTCTTGAACATGTTTCTTTCATAGCTGGGCGTAGTGACATTTGGGAGGCAGAGGCAGGCAGAGTGCAGCCTGGTCTACACAGCGAGCTCTAGGCCAGCTAAGGCTACAGAGTGAGACTGCACCTTACCCTCTCCCAGTGTTTCTATCATAAAAGCCGGTACAACTTGAATATTGTATTCAACCAACCCTTGAAAATTCCTGTAATCTGCCATCCTGTCTCATACTGTCCCATTTCATAGTTGTCCTCTCTCTGCAGTGCTCTATGCCCAGGTCTCTGTGGCTGGGCTGCTCCAGCCTGGCGGACAGCATGCCTTCGCTGCGATGCCTGTATAACCCAGGGACTGGCGCACTCACAGCTTTCCAGGTACTTTCTCTGTCTCTGTGGGTTGTTGGTGGGGTATATGTGTCTAATTCATTAGTATGTCTTTCTTTCTTTCCAATGCTTTACTTACATCCACCTCTTCTCTATTATATAGCCTGTATTTCACATCACTTAGTATTTCTTTAATGACTTACTTTTAATGTAGACCCAAACTTAATCTATTTTTAAAACATCTTTATCATAATTGGCTTGTCAAAATGGACATAGCACAGCTTGATGGTGGGTTTCAGATCTTAAAGAAGTATGATACTAATTTTTAAAATAATCTAAATAGCAATTCATATTGTACTGTTTACTCTGGACCTTCATAACATCAAATCATGTGATTAGGTGATTGAAATTAGATGCACACACATTTTATGTTTTTCATATGATAACTGCTGTGTTGAGAATGCTTGAGTTACTGTGTTACTATCCATGCGTGTATAATTAATTTATCAGAACTATTTGTTACTTGTATCTTAAAGATGATTTCTAGTTTCAGAGTGGGAAAGCTGTAGATACTTTGTTCATTTTGAGACAGTTCAGTTGTCTTACATGATTGATGGGCTCTAGCTCCTCTCAGTCTTTCTTAGAGGCCAAGAAGTCAGTTCCATGATGTAAGAGAAGCTATAGAAAAAGAGAATGGAACGTTGGAGAGGAACATTAAAGAACTTGGTACTCAGCGCTTATGGACTAGGGTATCGTGCACGATTGTTTTCTTAGTAGAAGTGTTGACTATTCACTTCAGGTATTTGGAATTTGTGTTTAACATTTTATAATAATATTAAAAGTAGTCCTTTTTTCCTTTTAGGTATATTTTAGTTTTATTTATGTGTATGCAGGTGCCTGAGGAGGCCAGAAGGGAGAGTCGGATTCCCTGAAGCTGTTGTGTCTGAAAGGCAATTGTAAACCACCAGACATGGGTTCTGAGACCCAAACTCAGGTCATCTGGAAAGAGCATTAAGCTATCCAGCTCCCTAAATTTTTTTTAATTTGTGGTGTGTGTGTGTGTGTGTGTGTGTGTG
>LOJH01008466.1:16324-29570 GCA_001685095.1 Ellobius talpinus
TGTGTGTGTGTGTGTGTGTGAGAGAGAGAGAGAGAGAGAGAGAGAGAGAGTGTTGTGTGTGTATGACAGGACTAAGCTCTGTAGAACAGGCTTACCTCAAAGCTGAAATTATAGGAGTGGGCCACATGCCCAGCTATTTACCTAGTTTTTTTTTGTTTTTGTTTTATACAGGGTCTCATGTAGACTGGGCTAGCCACAAACTTACTAGTAGCCAAGGGATGACCTTGAATTTCTGACTTTGCCCCCGCCTCCCAAGTGCTGGGATTGTAAGTGGTTACCACCTCACATCACAAAACCTGTTTTAAATAAGTTTTTAGGGACTGGAGAGATGACTCAGATTAAAAGCACTTGCTACTCTCACAGAGTACCCTAAGTTTTTGTTTTTTAAAGATTTGTTTAATATGTACACAGTGCATATTCTGCACAGCAGAAGAGGGCACCAGATCTCATGATAGTTGGTTGTGAGCACTGGAATTGAACTCAGAACCCTGAATAAGCAGCCAGTCCTCTTAACCTCTGAGCCATCTCCAGTCCTTACCTAGTTGTTTTTAACCTATGGAGTTGATTATCTGTTCAGAGGAAATTCATAGACAAGCTATAACTAAATATGAAAGTACCCATGGTTAAGTCTTAAGGAAAGGAAGTAAGTACTGACAGTTACCAGTCTTCAGTGATACCATTTTAGCAATGATCCTGCTGGAGACTTTAATTTTCCTTTGTACAGTTTAATGTTAATCTTCCTTTACTTATACTCTAAAAGTGTAAAGCATGTTGACTCTAAATATAGGTAAATCTTTTTAAATACATTGTCACTGCTTTAGTTAGGATTTCTATTACTGTAAAGAGATATATCATCACAGCAATTTTTAAAGGTTTATTTATTTATTATGAATAATATTCTGTCTGTATGTTTGCCTGCACGCCAAAAGAAGGCATCAGATCTCATTATAGATGGTTGTGAGCCACCATGTAGTTGCTGGGAATTGAATTCAGGACCTTTGGAAGAGCAGTCAGTGCTCTCAACCTCTGAGCCATCTCTCCAGCTCTGACCACAACAATTCTTATAAAGAAAAATATTTAATTGAGGCTGCCTTACAGTTGTTTAGTCTATTATTGTCATGGCGGGAAGCTTGGTGGCACACAGGCAGATGTGATACTGGAGAGTTCCCTGAGAGTTCTACATCCGGATCAGCAGATAACAGGGTGAGAGTGACACTGAGCCTGGCTTGAATATTTGGAACCTCAAAGCCCACCCCCATTGGCACACTTCCTCTAAGAAAGCCACACCTCCTAATAGTGCCTCACTCCCTATGGGCCCGTGGTGGTCATTTTCATTCAAACCAGAGTCACTCACTAGTAGTATGATCTTGAATAAATTGTTTTACTCTGATGCTCTTTTTTAAAATCTGTTAAGTGGTGACTGTGAGTATGAGTGAACACATGGTAATAGTTGTTGCTTTTTTCATCATCATCATCATCATCATCATATACATTGTTGCTTTGTTAGAGAGTATATATAATAATCTGAGAGTGTTAGTTCATCTCAGAATGAATTGTCTTATTAAGTTTGTTTTTTATGCATTTTTTTAACGATGTGTCCTGCTGAGGAAAGTGCTGACCTAAGAAGAACTGAGTCCAACCTATTGCTGATTTTGAGTTTTCTGGTTTTGTTTTGTTATTGTTTTGTTTGAGGCAGAATATCGTTTTATAGCCCAGGTTAACATGGAACTCTAGTGCATCCTACCTCAGCCTCTGAACCCTGGAGTTATAGTATCACCAAGCCCTGCTTGATCCTTTTGGTTTTTAGATGGTCTCAATGAGTTTGACTAGCCTGCAAAGTCTCAGGGAATAGGCTCTTCAAGACTGGCCTCGCTTTAGATGCATTTAGGGGCTCCACAGTCACTCTCGGGTTTGATAATTTGAAGGTATTCAAAGAATTTTCTGGAAACAGTGATACAGTTTATTAACAGGAAAAGGATACAGGTTAAACTTATCCAAAGGAGACATCCAAGGGCCAGAGAGATGGCTCAGTGGGTAAGGATTAGTAACTTGAATTCAATTCTTGGATCTTTCAAGATAGCAGAAGAGAACTTACTCCCCCAGTCCTTGGATGTGTACACACACACACACACACACACACACACACACACGCACGCACGCATGCACGAATGCATGCACGCACCCACACATACATATGCACACGCACAAACACAGACTCACAAATAATTTGTTTTATTTTATGTGTATGGGTGTATGTCTGTGTGCCACATGCATACAGTGCTTGCAGAGGCCAGAAGAGATTGTTGGTTACCCTTGGACAGGAGTTACAGATAGTTGTGGGTCATCATGTGGGTGCTGGGAATGAAACCCAGTGCTCTTAACCACTGAACCATCTTTCCAGCCCTAAATAAATAATTTTTAAATAATACTTAATAAAAAACAAACAAGCAAACAAAAACCCAGAAGAGACATATAGGAAAGGATCTTGGAGAAATTGCAATGTAGAATTTTTAATCACTCTTTATTTGTGGAACCATGGATGGTATTATAGTCTCCCAGCCACAGTGTATGGTGATATATACCAATCTTCAAAGTCATATTTATTGTGACTTATTCACTTACTATTTGCATGGCTGGCTTTTAGTCTCCAGCCCATCCCTGTAGACCACACTAAACCTATCTCCTCTTGGTGTTGAAACTGATACAGTGTGACTTCAAGTACTCAGTGTAGATTGTATTTCTAGTATCTAAAGTTCCCAGGCAAACAGAGACCCTTCTGTCAGCAAGAGGTCAAGAAGCCTAGAGACCATCTCTTGGTAACCAAGGGCAAAGGCCAAATTTCTTTTTGAATGAGGTTAATTCTTCACTACATAGGTGTCATAGCCTGTTCTGTGAATGTGATGAGACCTATTTATCTTTGTATATATAGAAGCCCAAATTTCATTTAATAGTTTTATATGTATTTATGTTTACATATATAAGTCATATTTTATATGTTATTTTTATATTTATATGCCATTGTGAAATAAGCAAGAGAGCTCTGAAGCCACGTCATCTCAAAGGCATAATCTCCCCAAACTGATTGATTCTATAAAGAATGTGTAGAGAAATTGTAGATTGTTTACAAGAGGGACCTGCCTAGAGTTAGAGCTAAGTGGTAAGGGCATCTGCTTGGTGTGCATAGGGCCCTATATTCTATCTGTAGCACCATAAATAAAGCAAGGTAATCATGGTCTAACTTCAGAGTTGGGGTAAGAAGGATCAGATAACCTGTGTTGAGAATCTAAAACAAGTGGAAATCATTTAAAAAGAGAGTTAGACTGAGGACAGGTATGGCTCGGNACACACACACACACACACACACACACACACACACACACACACACGACACAACTATTTCAGAGACTACAGAGAAAACGGGAGAAACTTACTGAGAAAGGCCTAAGGAAGCTGCTGATCACCTAATCACTTAGGACTCGGCATCATGGACAAAGGTGCTGGAAGGATTTGAGCACAAATTTGACTTGGCTAGATGTGTGACACTGTGGCTATAGAAAGATTGTTTCAGTAGCTTATCATTTTTGTTGCTTGGTTTTTTGTTTGTTTTGAGGTAAGGTCTTATGTAGCCCATGCTCTCCTTGACCTATACCAGTCCTCATACCTCTTCCTCCAGAGTGCTGAGATTATAGGCTGTGCCACCATACACACAGTTTTACTGAGGGGAAGGAGAAGGAGTGGATCTGGGGGAGAGGGGAGGTAGGAGAGGAACTGGGAGATGATTAGCCTGTAATATATGAGAAAAGAATAAATAAAAAGACAAAAAAAATTTGAGAGACCGAAAACTAATTTTAACATTTCTATGATATTTATTGTTTGAAATAAGAGTAGAAAAATACTATTTATTTATTTAACTAACTATAATAAACCTCCAGGATGTGAAAGTACACAACTGTAATTTCAACAGTCTGGAGATGGAGGCCGGAGGATCATAAGTTCAAGGTCAGTCTGGCTACATAGCAAGTTTGAAGCCAGCCTGGCCTACATAGATAACCCCCATAACAACAGTAACAACAACAACACAATAATGGATAGGGCTTTTATTTTCTTTTTCAAGACAAGGTTTCTCTGTATAGCCTGGCTGTCCTAGAACTTACCCTGTAGAACAGGCTGGCCTGAAACTCAACAGAGATCTACTTACCTGTTTCTCTTGAGTGCTGATTTTAAAGGCGTGTGTGCCACTACTGCCCAGCTAGAAAGGACATTTGAATGAACTATATTCAAAACATTAATACTGGCATTGTTTCATTTTGATACATCTAGTTTCTGGAGTAATTAAAGGCAGATGAAATTTCATATACGCTTCTGCATTCATTGTTGTGCATTGTTTAAATCATGGGAAGATTGACTGATCTATATATGCCTGCTGGTGGTGGCGTACGCCTTTAATCCCAGTACTCAGCAGGCAGAGGCAGATCTCTGTGAGTTCCAGGCCAACCTGGTCTACAGAACTAGTTGTCTCAAAAAAAACGGAGGTGGAGGGTGAAAGGAAGAAGGAAAGAGAGAGAGAGAAAGAGAGAGAGAGAAGTGCCAAAGTGCCAGGCTTGATGATACGTGTCTGTAATCCCAGACTCAAGAATCAGCAGTATTGTGAATTGGGGGCTAGTGTAAGGCTATATAGCAAGTCTGGAATCCATGAGATCCTGTCTCTAAAATATGTGTGTGTGTGTGTTTAATCCTTCTTACTTGGGTATCAAAGAACCAAGAAAAATTCAAATGTTCATTTATCCTAAAGCAGTTTTGTATTAAAGTAGAAAATAATTCTGAACCAGTTCACTACCAGAGCTTTTTGTAGTTTTAATTTAAAAAGTCAACAGTTATTTTTAAAAGCTTAACGCATTCTCTTTATGTAACTACATTTGGAATTTATTAGGAGAACACTTATTTAGAGTTTTTTTTTTAAATGTGTATGAGTGTTGCCTGCATATATGTATGTGCCTGGTCCCATGGAGGTCAGAAAAGGGCATTGGATCTGCCACCATGTGGGTGCTGGAAACCAAACCCAGGTCCTCTTCAAGAACAGTAAGTGCTAAGTGCTTCTAATTTCTAAGCCATCTCTCCAGTCCTCTGTAGAGATTTTATTGGAAAACCAAAGAGTATATTGAAGCAGGTTAGCTGTTGATTGATTACATCACAGGAGTCAAAATTTTTAATATAAGCATAAAGAGAGCTGCTTATAAGACCAGAAGGCCAGAGGTTGGCATGTGGGAAAGGGACTAGGGCCCTAGTGCAGGATTACCTGCAGTCTGAGCCTGGTTCTGTTCTTAACCACTTAGCAATCTCTCCAGCCCCAGGCTTTCTCTTTGAAAGTGATCATTATTGGGCTGGAGATGTAGCTCAATTTGTATAATGCTTTCCTATTATGCATGAGGTTTTGTTTTTGATCCCCAGCATTTCATAAACCAGATGCGATGGCACATGTCTGTGATTCCAGAAGGACTAGAAGTTTAAAGTCATCCTTAGCTACATAGGATGCATGAGACCATGTTTCCAATAATAGTTTTTAATAATAATTTATAACATATTTTATATAATACAATATTATATGATAGGATTATAAAAAATAGTAAATATATAAATTTTAATTATTAACACTAATTAACATACCTGTTTTCATCAGTCTGGGATGACTTAATTATACATCCATGTATGCATAGGCATGTATAGACAAATAATAGTTTTGTTTTTGAATGTTCTTATTGTTTGTATTAATTATAAATCAAACATTTATTATCTGTAGAAAATACAAAGAAGCAGAAAGAAGCCAATAGTGATGTTCTCTCAGATATTATCATTTTATTAATGTTAGCTAGTACTTCAGTATTTCACATAAATTATGTGCTTGCTCATACTCCATTTACCAGCTGGTATACCTGATGATATTGACCACTCTTTATTTTGTGGACAGTTCCTTACATGTTTATAGGTTGAATGAAGTTTGAGCCTGGTTTCTACCCCACAACTGTTTTCCTTTCATATAATTCTCAGCTGTTGCAAAATTTACAGTTCCTTGCAATGCAAAATGAGTACAAATTTCAAAAAAATGCTATTTTTTGAAAATAGCAGCATTTGACCAAACTCTGATGCATCTCTGTGTTGTATGATCTAATCGCTCCCCTGAGGACCCTGCCCTTCTCCCTGTGTGTGTGCCTATTGAGATAGCTCTTTGTCTTTAAGAGACTGACCTTAGTTGACCGGATAAAACCCTTTGTGATCTTTACTCTTTTCCCTCTCCGGCTAGTCACACATTGTGCCCAGATTATGCAGCAACAATGCTGTGCTGCCACAGGATGACTGTTCTGCTCTGATTGTCTGTGTCTCCTGTTAGACTGAATTCTTTAAAGGTTGGACTACGTTTTGTTCATTTATTTTTCCATTGTCAAAAGTAATATTTCATACTTTTGCTGAATTAATGAATGAACAAACAGACTTAGATAATTTGAAGAAAGCTATCCATTAACAAATACAGGGTAAGAAAAGAAGAAGCATTATATTGCTGGTAGTCCCTTAACATACATATATACAGATGTTCTGTATTCAGAAAGAAATCATGATAATTAAGCAGTCATTCCAATCATCACACATTTGCACAGAGAAAAGAAAAACATGCCGGATCTGATTTATGGGAAGTTTTCAAATTTTATATATTTGGCTTTCTTACAACTCACTGTGATGATCCCCTCTGAGTTGGATTCTCTATTCTGAATTTGGACTCTTGCTCATGAACAAATGCACATTTCAAGCTATTAAAGATTGGCACTGCCAGCCAACTAATAGTTCAGTTTAACTGATGTCAACATCTTTATCTTCAGAGCAGTGTGTATTTGGGCAGACTATTTCATTGCCGTTTACCCCTTTGTAAAAGAAAGGAGTAAAATCAAAATGCTGAATATACTGAGCACTGGGCTAGAGAAAGGTTGAGATCATCATAGTGACTAGACATGATCCTTTTAGTCTTAAGTTTAGTTTTGAAGCATATATGGGAAATGTTGGAAATATATTTTTTCTGAATATCATGTCTTTAAAGTGAGGGGTTGGGGAGATGGCTCAGAGGGCAAGAGTGCTTGGTATGCAAGCATGGGGACTTGGGTTCAAATCACAGCATCCACAAAATAGCCAAGTGTGCCTGTGTGTAGCCTTTTGTAACTCAAGCAGTGTGGAGAGGGTGGAGGCAGGGGGATGGCTGAAGCTTCCTGGTCACCAGTGTGGTTCCAGATTCTGTGAGAGGTAAGAAGAAAGACTGACACACCAGACAACTCCCTAACTGTATGTGTATGGATCTGCGTGTGTTCACGTGTGTGTGTACATGTGTGTGTGTGCTTTTGTGTGTGTGAAACACAAAATTACTTAAAAATATAGTGGTTATGTTTAAAATATTATCTGTAACATTGAAATCTAGTGTTAAGCGTATGTATTTTCATCTTCTTTGTATACTGTCAAGTGTAAAAAGTAGAAATGACCTGAGTTGGCTACCCTTATCTTGGGCATAATCTATATTAAAGAAGTGACTTCTTGGACTGGTTATCTTTCCAGCAGCTTGCATGGTTGTCGAATTATTTTGTTTCAAGTTTGTTAGTAACACATTCCTCTGTTGCTGAATATTTTAACATGTCCAGGTGTACCTAATTTTCTTTTGTGGGGTAATATATGACTTTATCTAATGTTTAGAATGCCAAAATCATCATCTTGTGAGAAAAATCAGATTTTATTGAGATTTTTTTTCTTTATAATGTATATAAGAAATAAAAATCATCACAAAGTATTTATTTCTTAATTTAAATATATTGACTAAGAGTGAATTTTCCTTCAACTGCTTTAAGTCCATCAGAACATATAATGGCAGAAGGGATAGATAGTAAAGTCAGGTACTGCCAGAAATGAAAGAAAACCACAGGAATGGACCCAAACTGATGGGAGGAGGGCGGTGGTAGCCTTTGGAGGCACTCTGCATAAGAGATGATTCTTGCTGTGGGCACTTAAATCTTCTATATTCTCTGAAGAGGGATACATGTTACTTCTTTATATTCTAAGATTTCTTGTTATTTCCATGTTTGTGCTGGGTAGAGGCCATAGTTCCATATGTGTTCATTCGGGTTCCTTCTGTGACGGCCACGGCCATTTACACCTCCCTTCACTGGTGTTCTGCTTTATGTGGTGGGGTTTTATTTTTTGCTTTCCTTTCTTGTGTTAGCTTCTAGACTTGATGTGTGGACTGTCAAGAGAAAGAATCTCGGTAGATAGGCAGTATTCAGGAAACTCTTTTTTTGTCATATATTTAAGCCAGGTTTGGTTGGTTGGTTGGTGGGTTTGGTTTGGTTTTTCAAGGCAGGGTTCCTCTGTGTAGCCTTGGCTGTCCTGGAATTCGCTCTGTAGACCAGACTGGCCTTGAACTCAAAGAGATCTGCCTGCCTCTGCCTTCTGAATGCTGGTGTGCGCCACCACCACCCAGTTTAAGCCAGGGTGTTTTAAGAATGCTTTATTTAAAACTAATAGGAAGCATGTGAGCAAACCAAAAGCATACACACTTGACTGTAGCTTCAAAGAACCCTAAGAACTGTACTTCTTTACTATTAGGAGCTGGCGTACATGGGCTTTGTTTTTCTCTGAATATGTTATTGAATAGATCTGAGCTTTTCTACATTCTCACATGCAGTCCCCCGGAGACCAGATTTGTTATATTTTGAAATAGTTATTTGGAACTGGCATGTGGCCACAGAATTTTGCAGTGTATCTTTTCATGCTGGGTTATCTATCACCTTCCTTTATGTTCGTAGATGTACAGCAAAAAGCTGGTGTCAGTTTCTTGGTATGAGTTAAGTTGCAGTTCTGTGCCCTGTAAAATTTGCATGAAGAAAGCAAGTGCTCCTTTTCAAATACATCAACCTTAAGTAGCAAATTAAAGTCTTAGCCTGATTGGGTCTAACTTCTTTATATGTGTTGGGCCATATAGTCATAAATAAGAGAAACCATGAGGCGTTAGTAATCTCCTTTTATTTTCATGTTCTACGTACACCTACTCATCATTTCTAGCTAGGAAATATAAAGCTGTTTATAAGCATCAAAAGCTTTATATTTGAATGAACATTCCTCATTAGCTTCATTAAAATGATGCTGCGGCTCTTCATGTAGTTTCTACCTATTGTATTAGTCACTGTTTTGTATAAGTTTCTTTGCTGATAGTAAAACATAAGGGACATTTCTGCTTTAATATTAATGTATTCCCCTAGATTTTTTTAAGTGGCAGATTGTTAATTTTTTAAGCATATCAACTGTAGCATAGTGTAGTCCTTTGAGAGAAATTAGTAAAATGAGGATAAGATGGATACAGGATTCTAACAGCTTGAAAGTAAGAGTATTTGACCAAAATCTCTTTTGTGCTCCCTCCTCTGGTTCTGTTTCAGTAGTCCTGGAACTGTGCCTGTGCACTGTTTGCAGTGAGGTTATAAAACTGAAGCATGGTTTTGGTGGTGGAAGCCAGAGCGGGTGGTTCCAGCACCCCAGCTGGCAGTAAGCTCTCCCTAGGTTTATGAATGTAGTTAGATGGCCCCCAACTGTTTACAAGACAGCGGAGGTGAGATCTTTGATTGACAAGTCAGAAATGCATTAGATCATTCTCTCTGCCATTCTCTGGTTCATGCTGTTAGAAATGTCAGCCTCCAAGTTTGAATGGCAGCCTGAGGGCCTTAGAAGCTTTTTGTTTTCTGAGATGGAAACACAAATTGGATGTGTGCCTGAGCGCTTCATCCTGGGCTGTAATTTCATCTTTTAGCTAAGAACCACAAGGTACACGAGCAAAGCACCCTGTAAACAATAATACTGTGGAAAAAAAATAAACAAGGTCGTGTTTCTGGTACGTTGATCCAATGGTGTCCTGACCTCTATCACGTTGAACATCTCCACTCTGATTGCTGTTCCCTTTGGCATTACAATGAGAGAAAGAGACTGGCGTAGAGGGAAAGATTTAAAGTTGCAGTGTCATTGCACGTTCCTTGTATTGGTCATGAAATATTGAACTGTCAGAATGTGACACTGAGTTTTTAAGCAACCTTTCTTGTTTGAGGTGTTCACAGTTCATTCCTTTCTCCCCTGTTTGTCCGCTTTCATTCATAGGGTTGGAAGTAGTTGCCTTAACCACATAAAAAGGGACAATGTTAAAGAGATCTGGCACCAGTAGAGCCAAATGAACTTAACACTTGAACAGAAATGCAAGCTATGAGGTTAAAGTTGAGTTAGTACATAGCTATCAGGGTTTATGAAGAGCCCCATCATAAGGAAGAATCACATTAGGTCTCACCTCTGTGTCTGAGGCTGAAGTTAAGAAAGCTCTGGTAGACAGGAGCAAACAATGTGCCGACTGTATCACAATGCTGCTGGTCAAATAGAAGTTCACCCGCTATTTTTTATTTATTTATTTAGATCTTTTAAACTTTTGAATTGCATTTACTTGTGTGTAGGGCATGTGTGTAGAGGTCAGAGGACAGCTTGCCAGAGTCAGTCCTCGCCTTCCCTCTGGGATAGAAGTCAGGCTTCATGGGAAGCACCCTTCCCTGCTGAGCCATCTCACCAGCCCTAATCCCACTATTTCAATATTAAATCAAATGATGAATTTATCAAAGATTGAAATTGTAGTAAGAAAAATAATGTTTTAATGTGCAAAAATTATATTTTATAGTAATATTTAAGAAGAATCATTTAAGCCAGGTGGTGGTGGCACATGCCTTTAATTCCAGGACTCAGGAGACAGAGGCAGGTGGATCTCTGTGAGTTTGAGGCCAACCTGATCTACAGAGTTGGGTTCCAAGACAGTCAGTGCTATTCAGCAAAACCCTGTCTCAAAAACAAAAAAGGAGAGAGAGAGAGAGAGAGAGAGAGAGAGAGAGAGAGAGAGANTCAGGAGACAGAGGCAGGTGGATCTCTGTGAGTTTGAGGCCAACCTGATCTACAGAGTTGGGTTCCAAGACAGTCAGTGCTATTCAGCAAAACCCTGTCTCAAAAACAAAAAAGGAGAGAGAGAGAGAGAGAGAGAGAGAGAGAGAGAGAGAGAGAAGCAAAAGAACCACTTTGCTTATCTGCTCCCCCCGATGTTTTGTCTGCATGTATGTGTGTTCAACACCCATGGAGGCCAGGAAATAGTGTTAGATCCTCTAGAACTGAAGTTACAGATAGTTCTGAGCCAACCATGTAGGTGCTGGGAACTGAATCTGGATCCTTTGCAAGAGCAGCCAGTGCTCTGGACCATGGAGTCCTCCATCTCTCCTGCTCCAGAACTGAAGTGAGGTTCTAGGACTGGAACCCAGGGCACATGCATGCTTGTGTGCTCCACCAGAGAGCTACCTATATTCTCCCAATAGCTCTTAACTCCTGTTCTGAGGTCATGATAGGACACAGGCAGTAGACTGTAAAATAAAGCCCTGCTCCATTGTATCCAGAGATATACTCCTTATTTTTAGAAGTAGAGTGCTCAGAAAGTAAGACCCAAGCCTCTAAAAAACCAAAACAAAAACTGGAATGTAGGGAATGAGACCAGGAATGTGTGCATTTACAGTCTCCTGAATTTAATACAAGGGTTACAAAATTTCTTCCCATGGTATATTGTTAATGCTTTAGTTAAAAACTACTCTCGCATGCTGTGCACTTTTACACCATCGCACCTGTGTGAGAATTAGCTTTGTTACTTTTATTCCAGGCTTAGCTCTTAAAAAAATCAATATATCTACAAAACTATGGAATTTCAGTATTGGAAAGGACACCAGAGGACAATATGTCACTTGTTTCATAATACAGGTGTCCTTTATGATATGTGTTTGGCAGGGGGTCATCTAATCTGTGTTTGATCTCTACCTGTACGGGAGAAGTGAACTCAGCAAGGTTTCTTGTTTTTATTTTTTCCTCTTTGTTTGGTGTTATGAGGAAGATTTACTGCAAGGAGTCAAATTTTTGTTCGCTTATTGTTCCTTACTCTGTGCTTTGTAGTAATACAGAGTAATTGCTCTTTTTTCATACCCAGTTGTCCCCACCCTATATCCTTGGTCTTACATTTGCAGAATCAGCCAGTCTGGATCAGAAAATGTAGTTAGGCCTGTGATGTATACTGAACAGACTTTTTCTTGCATTTATTCCTTAAACAGTATTGAATGACAGTTGCATGCATAATAGTTACATTTTACTAGATTTAAAGAAATCTAGTGAGAAACATTTGAGCAGATATGTCCATGCCACATGCGAATCCTGTGCCCTATATTTTTATATATTGCGCTTGAACTACTAGGGATGAGTGGGGTTTGGGGGAGGGCTGAAACTGATCTTTTTGGATTCGGAATAACAACTTTATATGTTGAGGAGACCTGTCATTTTGCTTTATCTTCTGTTTAACATGTTGAATGTTTGTGATTCTGCAGTTTCTTTGGAAGATACAACCATCATTTCTGTCCTTTTTGTACCCTTATTTGGGGGTTACCATTTCTGATTGTCCTTCCTTGTGAATACACTCCCATCTTGACATTGTCTTCATTGCAATTCAGAATCCATAACTAGGTACACTGCTAGGTACACATAATAGGCCTGGGAGTGTGACTTAGTGACAGTACACATGCTGGGCATGTGTGAAAGCCTCAGCTTGTAGCCCTAGCCCTGCGAAACACCCCAGAAGTCCTCTGTAGTTATAGTATGTAGAGTACATGTGGGTAGAGTTGGGCTTTGGGGAGAGGGGTTTCCTTTGTTTGTTTGTTTGTTTGTTTGAGACAGGATCTGACGTTGTAGTTCGTCCTGCCCTCATATTTGAGATCTTCTCTTTTGAGGGCTAGGGTGCATTTGTTTTTAAATATAATTTAGAAAATGTAACTTAATTGTGGCAGCCTAAAATTAGAAACCTTTCTAGGAGGTTAGCCTAGATTGTTTCCTCACCTTTTGTTTGAAGTCAGAAAAGCATATGTAAGCACTTTGACAAATGATATAGCATAGTGGCGTATCAAAGTCATACAGGTATTTGAATCCTAGCTCCAGTTCCCGAAGATGGTGAACATCTGCTGAGAGGTATTGTAGAGCTCCACAATGCACTAATTGAATTACTCCTTTCTGGAGTTGCTGACTGCACTAATTGAATTAGAGGGGGGAGAGAAAGAGGAGAGACAGAGAGAGAGAGAAGAGGGGAAAAGAGAGGAAAAAGAGAACAAGGGAGAGAGAGAGAGGA
>LOJH01008467.1:1442-12373 GCA_001685095.1 Ellobius talpinus
CACTGCCCCACTGCCCCACTGCCCCACTGCCCCACTGCCCCACTGAAAGAGCCCCATCCTTTTCTTCTTTTCCTATTTTGAAGCTTGGCAAAATGCCTTCAATTTAGCCAGCCATGTAGGAAGATAGTGTAAATATGAACTTATTTTACATATCCTTCCCATTGGAGACGTGTAGCCTGTCTCCCTGGAAAAAAGGAGTGCTTCTCGACTTATGTTCCAGGTGATATCTGTGATCTTTTTCCCTTTGCCCTTACGTGTGGCAATGTCCTTAACTGAGGCAAGGATACTGTACTTACTGAAGTATTGTGACAGTTATTTACTACACTTAAGGATCTCTTGGGTTCTCAGGAAAAACTAGTACTGTATAAGGGAGAAAAAGAAATAATAAGATTGGTTAATTGTGAGCAGACATTGATTCAAAGCCTGAAGATAAAAAACACAGTAGCTCCCATCATCCCTGCTAGCCATTTTAAATATTTGTGAAAAATGCATTTTTCCACTTCGTTCCCTTAAATTCTATGTAAGGCAGAGTTAAGTTAGTACAGACTACACATGTCTAGTCATCAGTAAAAGACCACCAACCAAACCTAAATTAATTTCAGTCATAGCAAACAGAAGTCCATTTAATTGCAACTCCTTGTTAAAAAGGTAACCAAAAACCTACGTTCCACGTCAAATGCTAGACATTAAAGTCTTTCCACTTGTTTAGAGTTAAGAAAACTTAGGATCAAGAAAGTACCATGAGTTTGGGACTATGCTTCCTGTGCAGTCTTCCCTGATGGATAATTATAGTTGCACCGGCACAACCATAACCGCAAGCTTCTGGCAGTAGCATGATTGGGGCATGAAATCCCAAGTGGTTGGGACAGGTAGGTGGACTCATAAAACAGTGCTCATTCCAGAACCCCACACTGCCTCCCTGTGGGAAGGCAGCAATGATGTGAAGATGGAATCTCTTTAGAGGTCTCTGTTATCCTACGAGTGAACAAGTAGCTAAGAATTGTAAGGTGACTTTATGAACTTAATAACCCCATGTTTAGCAGAACTATGTCACTTCTGTACAGGGAAACTAAAATATTCAGTTTTATCTACTGTACCCACTGAGAAAAAATAACACTCTGAATGTACGTTATAAGCTATATTATCATGAAACAAATTCAAAGAGTTTGTAAAGGGGCTTTGTTATAATATCAAGATAGCACAATAGCAATGCATTCTTCTCTCTCTCTCCATATCTCACTATCTATTCTTACTCACATTTAAAATTAATAATTAGATTCTTTATCAGTAAGTGTCAGAGAGGAAAACATACTCTCCTCAGAGTTGCATATTTGCATATCTGTAGCATTTGACCATCTTAAGTTGCTGGTGGTTGCCTATCAAGGGACAGCTCCCTGCAGGTGTGCTGAGGCAGGTAGCATGGGGATGTGGGATGGAGTCGCTTCTCAGTGTACAGCCTGTGAAATGAGCCTGGGTCATGATTTCAGATTGGGACCTCACAAAAGTCTCTAACTCACTCTCTCTGCTCATAGTCCCCATGGCGTCTCTGTCTCTGGACCGTCTTGGTTTTCAGGAAGCACTTCATGTTTAGCTTGGTTTGCCTGCCGCTAGCCAATCTTCCCTGTGTCTACCCATGACAGATTTGAAAGAGGGCTATAAGCCCCAGTGCTCCTCACTCTTGCCAGGTTTGGTGACTATAGGGTTAAATATCCTAGTCCTCCCTCCAGCCAGGTGAGTTGGCTTTCCTTATCTGTTTCTCTCATCATGGCCTCCAGTTCCTCTGTATTTTCCCTACTAAGTGCCCTGCTCACAGACATTTATACAGCTACCACCGCATCCAACTGTACCATCCCACACAGGAGGCTCTAGCACAACTGTGAGGCTTTATCAGAAATGTTTACCCAGCTGCCACCCCCAGTATGTTGACTTACTCCTGTTGGGACTGTGCTTCCACAGGGACTGGGCAGCTGCACACTCCGAACTCTAGATTTTTCTGCCTTGTTTCAAGAAAGCACTTTGGGAAATAAGGTTGCGTTTGGGTACCATAGCTGCTGCGGCCGTTATTCTGCTTTCAGGTTCTGTGAGGTCTTTGGGGGGGCACTGAAAACACAAATGGTTGGGCTGGTTGAGAAACACTGTGGGCCACTTTTCTGGTTTTTGCTGTCACCTAAAGCTTCAGGGCATCCCATATTTGGAGCAGGGGCGGGGGAGGAGAAATCAGGGTAAGGATCTGCAGCTCTGTGAAGACAATATGTTGCTTCTATTGATCCATATGAGTGAACCATATGGAGACTGGGAGAAAAAGAATCTGCCCTATTTAGCACCCGGGGCTGATGAGAAGGTGCTTTACCAATCCCTGTTCCTCCCTGTGTGTGGTCTGGAACACATGGGCTCATTTCACTGATGAGATGCCGGCATCAAGCGGGGGGGCCATCGTCTTTCACCAGCTCACAGCATTAATTGAGTTGTGTGGGAAACGGTGCAGGTGCATGTGTGAGAGCAAAGAAAACCTGGAAATGTTGCTCCTGCTCTCAGAGGTGAGGTGAAGAGGGAAGGGCAGGTAGCCATGTGGCCAGTGACACAGGAACAAGTGCTTGAGAAGAAACAAGGCCGCCTTTATGGGTGAAAGATGGTGTTCTTCAGTAGACTTAAGTGCACACGGTAGAGCCCTAGATTTGGGCTTTGTGTCTTTGTCACTGTGACCGTATTCACTGAAGCAGATCTATAGATCTTCAACCAGGAAAAGGATATTGGTGTACCGTGGGTGTGGTGGGTAGGCGTGGTTTAGATATGAGAGTGTGAAGATACCCACTATTTGACCGTGGTTTAAGGAGAGAGTAGGTCAAAATCTTGGAAGAGTGGTACATTCCAAAGCACTGGTAGCTGTAGAGACTGTTGCTGGACTTCTAAAGATCAGCATCCAGGCTCGCTCAGGACATCTTTCTTACCCTGGATTCCAGTATGACTAGAACTGCAGAAATACCCATTTTGTTGGTCTTCCCCATTCTTTCTAGGTTCTGTCTGTAACAGTGGACTCGAGCATCTTTCCAAACACAACAAGGACACATCCTGTGTATTTATGAAGTTTAACCTCTAAACTGGGTTATAGCATCAACAACTAATGAGTTCTCCAGATGCAGTGAAGGTACATTAAGTGTATGATTGAATAGCCATTTGGATCTCAAGATTCGATAGGCTTGAACATCACTTAGGATAAAAAGAGATGGGGTGGATTTATTGCTTCCAATTTTCAATTTAATGTGATTTACTGGCCCCACCCAGAATTTTAAGAACCCCACCCCCACTCCTGTTAACCTGCTGCTCCTAGGTTTTTATCTCGGGAATATTGGCTCAGAGTCTTTTCTCTCCAGGAGCCCAGATTCCCCAAGTCTCAGGGAGCAAGCCAGGAAGCCTGCCTCCAGGATTTCCTCTCCTCTCACAGTCCTTGTCAGAGGGCTCCAGGTTCTACTGGGACAGATCCTTGCCAAGCAGAGTTTGGAGCAGAGTAAATTCCTTTTAGGATTATAGGATTAGGAAGCTGAAAGGTGATTCAAATTCTTGATTAAACAGAAAGAAGGAAACAGAAGGGGATGCTCCTGCACACCCATGTCACTCCAGTGTGTTTTCTCTGTAATTAAAGGAAGTGATTGCAAAATATTTGAGAGGATTAAATGCTCAGAGAATATAGTGATCAAATAACAGGAGGTGCTGCATTCTTTAAAATGATCCCCAGTTTGGCTTTGCATCAGCTTTTCCACTGCTGTCACTTACCCCTTAATACTGAGGGAATGTCCAAATGGAAACATTGTCAGTTTAGAGACCATCCATGTATCTCATTTTAAAGGACACTGGGTGTAAGCCTGGCACCCCCCCGGGAACTTCTGAGTTACAGAGAAACAGGGCATGGCATAGATATAATCTTTATTGCGCTTTTGACTTTTTTGTAATCATAACAATAATCCACATATTGTCTTACTGCTCCTCTGCCTTTATTGATATTTACTAATCAAGTAGGAGTTTATTATAGAGTTATTATAAATCCTCTCTAGGACAAAGAAGAAAGTTAATATAATCACGTTTATTGAGATTCTCACGGATACCAAAGTTTCTGGGGGGGGATCCAAAGATGCAGTCCCCTCCCAGGAGGATTATAACCGGACTTAGCAGAGGAGATGGGGGTCACAAACTGAGGATATGGGGGAGATTTCTCAGGAAAAGGAGACTGTTTCCTTAGGCACACCGCAGTAGTCCGCTGTTGCAGTCCAAATTATCCATGGAGAATGAGGCTTACTGGTCAACCATGAGCGGAAACCTGCATACCTCAGAGGAAGGGAGAGCAGTTCTTAGGCATCTGCTCAGATCACGATGAACGTCAGGGGTATTTTACCTGTACATTCAGAAAGATCCACACTTTAAACGTCACCTCTTGATTATCAGTGAGACTGCTTAATAAATTTTAACAATGAGTTTTATAATTCTTTGTGTATTGGTCTTTTCAAATGATGTAGCCAATTATGACTTGGAGTCTAAGTGCCTACAAGCAAATTAGTATCCCCTCAAAATAGAAGTAAGCCAGAACACTCACATGGTTTGGAAAGTAAAATAAATCAGTGTATAAAGATAGGTAACAATACAGAAGATAGTATTTGGGGCGGAGGTGGTGGATACTGGAGCTGACTGTTGCCAGCTTTTTACATAAAGGAGCCAGGCACTCAACACAGTCTGTTGCAACGTCTCAATTCTGTCATTGTAGTTTGAAATATCCACAGACAATTCATTAATGAACCGATATGACTGTGTTGCAATCGAATGGTTTTGAAAAACAGGTGGCCATAGTTTTGGCATCACCTGGACTAGAGGGTAGGGAAATTCCAAACAAGGAAAATTGAAGGAAATGGATAAGTGTGTTCAAAGTATTGCAAACGACAGCAGAGGATCCTGTCCAATGTAGGCTTTCGGGTTTTGTCTCATGCTTACTGGATCTGAGAGTCTGAGGCAGTTATTTTTAATAAGCTGTGATGGTTAATCCTGATTGTTAGCTCGATTGCATTTAGAAGCACATAACAGATGTAGGCATGCTTGGGAGGGAGTTCTTACGTTAGATGAGTTGAAGTAGGCAGGCCTCCCTTAAATACAGATGACACCATTCCACAGGCGAAGGTATCAGGCAGAATAAGATGGAGAAGGCAATCTAGGCACCAGCATCATCGCTCTCTCTCTTCTTCCTGACTGCCAGGATGTTGGGAGTAGTATGACATGCTCTCCAATCCTGCATCAAGAAAGATCTCAGGTCTCAGTTCAGACCAGTTCTGTGCCCTAGGCCTAGAACTCTGCTTTAGGAATCATCACCCAGGTGACTGTGAGGAAAGAAGCTGAGGACTGCCCGCAGAAGGGAACTCAAGCTCTGTACCATCAGGGAAGTGGGTGGGAGAGGGCCAACATGATTGCCAAGGGCACCAGGCTGCTCCTAGGAAGGTTTGGATTTACTTCGGTCCAAGTCTTCCAGTCCTGAGCCTAGAGCCTCTAAGACCCTGTCAATTAATGCTAAAAGCAAACAAAAATATTCTTCAGGCCCCATCTTTTAAAATATAATTTGTGGATGCCTTTACTTCCCCCAAGAAAAACTCTACGGGAGTCTTCAATGTACAGAACAGAACAGAAGAGGAACTGTTTAGTTGACAGCCCTTGAGCTCGCCATGCCATTTCAGTTCCATTCTGTTTCTTTTGAGGCGAAGCAGCTGCCTCTCATTTTGATAGATTCCCCTTTTCTATCGTGTGCTGTCCAATATGAGGGTTAATCTCCAGCTTTGTAGTCTCATGCAGCGCCGTCTGCTGTGTGCTCTTCTGTCTCATGTGGGCTGCGACTGGTCTCCCAGGTCACTTCTTCAAGCATGCACAATGGCACTGATAATAGTGAAGGAAAGAAAAACAAATGAAAGAAAGATGTTTTTCAGTTTCAGATTTTGACCACCAACAGACCCACCTAAGGAATTCAGTCTTCCTGGTTATTTATGTAAGGTCATCTTTTCCTATATGTGAGTTATTTCTGCTCACTGGTGGGAAGGACTTTACTTTATTACCATTGGGAGCTGTCCTCTACCTCTTGACTGAGGCTTAAGGTAGGGATAAGTCAGGGACAGAGACACAGTGAGCTGCTTGTGCCAATAAGGACATTCAGTAGGTCTCCAAACATCCTACTGATTGATGCATCCCATCCTTTCATCTACCCATCCTCCTATAATAGGCAGGGATTGTATACTTTGCACATAAGTGTGTTGCACACTATAAATCAAGGTGTGACACTGGGAACATTTGTCCTGTAGTTGTCATGTCTCGGTCAACCATTTCTAGACGTGTGTATCATTAAGAATGGGCAGTTACTGTCTTTTATCCATGCCCCAACAGCTTTATATTTGAACATATCTTTCTCTAACATCAAATCAATTAAAGTTACATAAAATTAGAAAGTTTGTGCTTGTATTATGCTCTCTACATTCCCAGTACTGGTTAGTTAGATAAATCTACCACTGCCCTATTAAAAAGTGCTAATGTCTAATTCTGCCATTTTGAAAGGATCTATTGAAGTGTACCACTCTAGAGTTCTTCTTTCCTCTCATCTTCCCTCAGCTTTGCTTCTCTTCCCTTCCTCCCTCCCATTTTTGTTCTTTGTTACAGTTTATAGTGTATTCTTTCCCACATCAACGCTAACCATATTGCACTATGTATTTTCTGTATGTAAGGCAGCCTGGATTTGCTAAAACTGTTTGGTGTGCAAACATGGCAATGTGAATAAAATTTTAATGGAATTGCAATAGGATTCTTGATGATGAATTTTCAGATATGAACTTTGTAATGAGGCAGGACAGGTATGGGAGACACTTACACTCAGACTTTTCAGTAGCCCCAAGTCACACAAGATACATGTGCATTTTTTAACAACCTTTTTACTATTAAAATATTTAAAGCATAGAAAATTTGAAAGGATACTACATACATTTTTTTTTTAAAAAAATCTCTTCCCATCTGGAAGTATTTCTAAAATTGTCTAAATTATCAAATTGACTAGCACATTTATAAAAATCATTTCCAGGGAGCATAGCTATTAGCTATGGTTATTATTTTTCATTATTAAGCACATATATCAAATACCAAGACTCAACTTAATCTCATCTATCACAACACACACAGAATGATAATTTCTATGTCCATTAAACTATTCTCACACTAACACCAACAGTGTTCATCTGTTCTCTCTCGTGAAAAAATGGGGTGTTATGGTACCCAAGATGCCTCTTGGGTGGCCACATGATGTCAAGGATATGCAGAGATGGATTGCTCCTGACAATACTGAAAACATGGATTGTCTTATTTAAAGGCCAATAAGGAAGAACACCTTCCATTTGAACAGTACCCAGATACCTGTAATAGAGTTTGTAACCAAGCCACAGAGAATCTGAGGGCACTTTGAGGGAATGACTGAGAAGACAAGACAGAAAAAATCAAACAAATCTAAGGAGTTTCCCTTTCCATCAAAAACTTGATAAAACAATCAAGCTCTTTGATCTTTATGATCAAATGAGAATTGTGTAAATTTGATCATAAAGATCAAATAGCTTGATTGTTTTAACACAATTCTCATTCTCATAGCCATTATAACACTAGGACATGGTCTCTTCTCCAGGATGACTTCAGTCATTATGACACCTAGGACATGGTATCTTCTCCATGTTGAACTTCTGTGTATCTAATCCAAGCAGTGTCTAGTACAGAGAAGGTTCAAAATAAAAAGCACAATGTAATAGTTAAACAGAATGCATTTGTCAACCTCTTTCTCGGGACCTCTGGCACTTGGAATCTGCACTGCTCGTTAGATGATAGCCTGAAGCAGGTGTTTACTGCTGAACACACTGTTTTCCCTTGTTTTGTCTTTGTAGCTTTTATTCATGTTAAACTATAAGGTCAATTGGACCACATATTTAGTAAATTTCCTTGTTACTATGACAAAATATCAAGACAAGGGAAGAAGGGCTTATTCTGGCTTACACTTTACGATTCCTGTCCATCATGGCAGAGAAGTCACAGCAGCCAGAGTTCATGAGGCAGCTGGTCACTACATCAGCTGTCAAGAAACAAAGAGAGAAAATCCTCATGCTGAGCTCACATTCTCCTGTTTCCACAGTCTGGGATCAGCTTGTGGAATGGTGCTGCCTGTATTTGAAGTAGAACTTTCCATATCTATTAAAAACTAATCTAGAAACATTCTCCCAGGATGACCACAGATTTATCTACTAGGGGATTCTCAATCGAGTCAGTGGTACAGACAGGAAGCATAGTGACCAATACCCCAGGTAGAGTATAGATGCACTTGTCCACACTGCTAGAAGAATTGCTGTAGGCTTCTTAACAAAACCATTGGAGATACCACACTAGCATAGAATGAAGACAGGTATAGAAGCTGTATCTTCAAATTCCAGACAAATGGAAAAAGTTGAGATCCAAACCCTGCTATGAATTAGCCCAGTCCTGAACATTATAAGCCTGTCTGCTGAGAGAAAATAAAAGAAGGAAGGGAGGAAGGAAGAAAGGAAGGAAGGAAGGACAGAAAGAAGGAAGGAAGGAAGGAAGGAAGGAAGGAAAGAAAATTTAACCAATAAACTAAATCCAGATACTTCAATCCCAATGCATAGATAACAATGATACTTACAAAAAAGATAATAAATAAATAAATTTAATGTCATGTCTCTAAGATACAGACCCCTTAGCAATAGTTCCTATTGAAAGTGACATGGGAAACACACAAAGCATTTGAAAGAATAATTAAAAATATGGTCAAGAAATCAAAGAAGACAAATATGAAGAGATGAATTAAAAAAGCAAATCATGCCAAGACATGAAAATAGAGTTTGAATTATTTTTAAGATGACCCAAACCAAATGATATTGGAAATGTAAAACTCAATAAACCAATTAAGAATCTCAGGGGAGAGTACTACCAATGGAATATATTATATTGGAAGTACAGATTCAGGAATGGAAAACCAAGTAGAAGAATTATCTTTCCCAGTAAAGGTCAATTAAAAGTTAAAAGATAAAATAAACAAAGCATAGATGAGCTTGGGAAAATGCCTAAAAGTTACAGTCTCCAAATTATAGGTATAGAGGGGGAAGAAATCCACAGCCGGGTGATAGAAAAATGTTCAGTAAAATCATATCAGAAAATGTCCCCAAACGAGACCGATATCTGTCTAGGCACAAGAGACCCACAAACTGTCAAATATTTAAGACCAGGAAAGAAAGTTTCCATGACATACTTTAGTTAAAACATTAAAAACAAAGAGTAGGCTTCCACATATGCAAGAACATACACACTTACATGTACACACACAAACACACATTTGCACATGCACACACACATGCAAGAGAAGGAGCTTCTAAGGAAGGGTTTTGGAGATTTAAATTCTTCCAACAAGGTAAAGAGCAAATTGGCTTTTGAATGAAATGACATTAATATGCTCTTTCAAGTTAGCTCAGCTTACTTGCTTATTAAATTTTGGTCATAAACCTCAACAAAATTTGAGGAATAACTTTATCACATATCAGTAGCTCCATGATGACTTGTGGAAGTGCTGAGTTTTGCCTGTTTCTCCTATGACTTGTAGGATGGTTACCCAAGAATTTTCTGAAATTTCATCCAGTTGAGTCTGAGAGGAGTATATGGTGTGGAATGATTGCTGATGATTGCCTTCCTTCTGGAAGCTCCCTGTATCTCTCGATGCTTGCTGAGCTCACCTGTGTACATTTTCCATATTGGTGGATTCTATATTCAAAGGATTTTACCCACCTCTTGACGGTCTCAAGAGAAGATTTTGTCATTTTCCTTTCTACTCCTTTCCTGTTGATCCTTCTTTCCTGGCCATTACACCTTTCCCCTCAAGGATAGCTAAGAATATAAGGGGACAGATGGTTGTCCCATGCTCTAGAGTCCTGGCCTTTCATTTAACTGTCAGCAACTATAAAATATGAAGTCCCTTCCCTCAGATGTTGGCATTCAGCCCAGAATGACTGAGAGTTGTGAAGTCAGGGAACTAAGGGATTCAAAAGGGGATTATAACAGAGGGTGTGGACTGCTCAAGCCTACCTGAATCTGGCCCTGAGACATGGCTTGCTTGATTGTAATGGGGCATCATGAATATTCCCCCACGAATGCAAAGTGCTGGACCCGTGTCAGGGAGTGTCAGTTGTAGCTGCCCAAAACATGAAACCAGCAGAATGAGTCTCTAAAAAGACTGAAGCTGACTTTGCTCTAGACTGAGTCCTGATTTAAGATCATGACTGGTGACACAGCTTTGTCATGTCATAGGAATTTAGTCTTTTTTGGTATGACATTCCCTACTAGCTTTGATGAAAGTGTCTTCTTGCAAGGCTACCTCATAACTGGATTCAAGTACTAACACCCTTTCAAACTATAGGTGTGCAAGGATGCTGAGCAAAGAGGAGTACAAGGTACAATTTCAGTGAGGGGCACAAAGTTAATTTAGTGAAGGCTAGGGCTATAGGAGCATTCTGCTGACAGTGGGGCTTGGAAGAAGAGGAGTGTGTTCTGGGAAAGGAGACCCGGTGCCACACAGAATGCCTTTGCTTGCTCCCTTAGAGCCTTCACAGTCTATGAGACAATGAGTAGAGTGGGTCTCTGTCTTGGGACCCAGAATTGTGTGTCTGTCCTTTCAGTGTGGTTTCTCATTTATCTTCCAGTGGTTCGCACTAACTCTAGTTGGTGTGTAAAGGTCATGTTGACACCACACCACAGTGGGCCCCATTCCATTTTCAGTTGCTAGTGAGGTATGGCTTGCCTGGCTTATTTCTTGTTTCTGCCATCTTTTGTAACATAGGCTGTGCATGCCATTATGGTGATAGATAGATAGATAGATAGAT
>LOJH01008467.1:12782-26564 GCA_001685095.1 Ellobius talpinus
TAGATAAGAATTATGGGTTAATTTAAGTTTAAGAGCTAGTTAATAATAAGCCTGTGCTAAGAGGCCAAACAGCATATAATTAATATAAGCCTCTATGTGTTTCTTTAGGACTGAATGTGGGATCAGGCGGGACAGAAACTTCTGTCTATAATTTCCCATAATTCAATAATAAGACATGTTTTTTTCAGATTCTTAACGTATAATCTCCTTTTGTTCCTTGTACAGGCTTGCATAGACATCATCTCAATGTTTAAGGATAGTGAGCCACCTGGGAGGGGAATAGTAATGATTCAAAACATAACCATGGCTGTTTATATTAGATATGAATACATGACTCAGGGTATATTTTGATGAATAAAACCAGTTCCTTCATACATGATCTATACTACTTCCAGGCAACACAAATTTCAAGTGGGCAAACGGGGAAATGGTTCATCACATTTGGCATGGCAAGTTCAGTATCAAGGGTTCAAGTTGGACTTTTGGCCTAATTCCTATTTACTTTTGTTGTGGTTGTGGTTTTCTAGGTTGGTTGAAAACCACTGTCTTCAAGTTATTATTACAGTTGACAAATAGTGAATGTGTCTGACATTCTACTACCTTTTTAGTGGCTGTTACACTGCAGACAAAAATGGGAGAGACATTTGATCTAAAGTTTTATATAATTGAGTGATGGCAGGAGATGATAGGTGGGGAAAGGGATGGATGTCATTGGTCCTTATTGGTTAGTATAGATTGGGACTGAAGTGAGATTTTCTTCAGAAGATCCAGAAGAAGTCTTGAAGTTCATCATAGCCAGCTCTTCACATTTTCAAATAAAGTAACTTATCAAAAGCAATAGTACTTGAGCCCAGGATTCAGTTTCTAGACCAACATCATAAAGTGATCTTTCTCTTAGCTATTATCCAAAATGTGCCCTGAGGCACATATTAAGGGAAAAACTATCATAAGAATTATTGGGAATGACCTTGGATGTCCTGAGTCAGAGCCTATTATCATTCCTTCACAGGTCACAGGTAAGAAGAGGGGTCCATTCAAGAAACATTATGATGAACAGTATAAGGTGCATGAATGTGTGCTTCTGTTGATTTGAATCTAGTTGTAGAAACTGATGATGAAAATAGTCTTGGGCACTGTGTTTCCAGTTTGGCAATGGAGGATCTCTGAGTTTTCAAATGCCTTAGAAAGCAACTTGTGAGACTGCCAACTCGAGTCCCCTCACTCCATCGTACTCCAGAATGACAATTCTCTAAGCAGCTCTCCAGACTCAGAAATTAATTCACTAATTAAGAATATATTAGGCTTTACTTGGTGGGCTAGGGAAAATTTGTGAGTGTGTGTGTGCGTGCATGCATGCATGAGTATGTATGTATGTATGTATTTTCTTTTTGTCAAAAAGGGCATTAGTATCAAGTAGTGGGTTTGACTCATTCAACTAAGCAGCTAGTCAACTGATGACTCCAAGCAAGGTGTGTCCAACCCTATGTCAAACACCCAGAAGGAAAGGATGACATAATGACAGACTTACAGGGCCTTTGATCTTTACTTAGAAGGGCAAACAGACAAAAACACATTAAAATAATAGAAAATGGATGAGGGTGTAAATGTCTATCTTTGGTTGTTCATGAAGACCAGGTGTTAGATACATGTGATGAGTAATGATTGAACCATAAAGAATAAAGAATACTCAAGGTGTGCATCAGAACTGGGCTTCACTTGAGTCAAATCAGTTTCAAGCCAGAAAAACGGGGACCTTGGGAAGAATGGAGCACAGCCAACTGTTGCCCCTCCTACAAGTCATGGGTCAAGCACATCCTTACCTCCATCTCTTTCTGTCATGATGAGGACCAGAGGTAGCTATTCCTATGCTCATTCCTTCTCACCTTGCTAGCAAGTACTAATTATGATCCAAATGTAGCTCTGAAGAATCCCTAGACAGAGTCCCTTTCTACTTCTTTTCCCAAATCATCCTGCTGACTGATAAACCTCAGAGTCCAGAAATCTGACTTTCCCCTTCATGTTTGTTTTCGTATTCTGATTTCCACTTTTTAGGCTAGCTGAATTCCTAGTACTAAGAGTCGTGGCTCAGTGAGGAAAAGTTCCTTGAACTGCTTGATGCTACAAATGTCCCATCTTACTGTCTACAAATATTTACTATGTTCTTCTCAAGCACTCTTGTGTCCTAAACACCATTTAAATAGCACCGCTGTCCAAGTCACTATGGAATCTTGCATTGGACAGACCCTCACAGCACTGTGACTTGACCTTGTCTTGCTGGAAAATGCAGAATTAAGTCTTGAGAGACCACCTGACACTACGTATTTCCGGGTACTCAGAATAATAAGGCTAAGTGAGGCAAACTATATTATATCTATGTGTAATGCCTAGCTTTGTTATTACTTTCTGAAGCCTGAGGTAAGTCATTAGTTTCAAGTCCAAAATGGCACTGACAGTCTCCTCCCTTCCCAGTTTCACATGGGGGCTTAGACAGCACGAAAGGAAATGCTTCTGAAATATGTCCAGAATGTGTAGCCCACTCCAGGTCTGGGGACACAGACTTGGTAACTGAACAGGCCTGCTGTTTCATAGACCTCATTCACTCATAGATACTTCACCTTGCCATATTGTCAGACTTTCAGGAACTCAATAAGACAAAGAAACAGACAGACACAGAAGATACTTTTTGCTGGTTTGTAGGGGGCTTCATTTTTCAGAGGATGCCCAGAGTATCACCCTGGCTATTTTCAATATACTCAGAGACGGGGAGCCTAGACCTGAACTGGGAAGAGAGTTGTATTGTCATCCCCTTGTCAGTGGGCTCAGCTTCTGTATTCCCAAAATGGAAAAGTAAGAATTCCTTTGTGGCTTTAGCATGGGGGAGTTTTCTGTGTAGTTGCCACCTGGGGTGCGGTAACTTGCCGCAGGGTATTTGAGAGTATTTCCAGCTCTCCAATTCTCTAACTGCTCTCCTTGGATTTTCTTTGTTCATGTTCTACCTGAGGCGTCATCGAAAGAGAAAGTCATAAGCCAGGCCAAATGATATCTAAATGCCTGACTTTATGGTTCTCTGATCCAGTCAATGAATAGGTCAGCTTCAATCTCCTTATATCCAGATGTGAGTTTAGGAAAGAGAGGGGGTCAGCCATCTCCTCATGTTGTCATCCCCAGCAACAAGGAAAGATTCCCTCTTCAGCTTGCCTCAAGCCAACCGTCGTCTGAATCTGCCTATCACAACTCAGGTTGTGAGATGCTGTGGGACGCTGGGTTCTCTGTCTCTGAACTCAAAGCCACTGCCCAGGAGAGTCCTAGATAAGTGTATTTCACATGGAGGATTCTGCGTTGAGGACTCTGCGAGGCCTCAACGTGTAGAAGGAAGTGTCAAAGCAAAGACAGCTTGGGACATACCAGCTGCGGGTGCAGTAGACTTGTGTCTCACCTAAACTCCAGTGTGTGCACATGGCCTTACATGGACTTGCTCCCCAGGGACGGCCCACATGGCCTGCCCTTTGTTTGTACTTTGGGAAGCTTAGCAAAGAAGATTAGAGTTGTGAGAGTCAAAATCCTTGCTGCCACTGCGCCATCTCTACTTCTTCTCGATAAACAGTTGTCAGAGAATTTGATGAAATGAACACACGCGCAATCTGCTTCAAAACAGTAATCCCCATAATCAGAGTTTACATTTGAGACCAGCTTTATTTTTCTAGTTAGAGTTCTCAAGGACATGTACTTATAAAGTTGGGGTCACTGGGATAGGGCCAGCACCTCAGCCTGATGAAGAGGGACGCAGGCTTAGCTGGAGTGACCTGGAACTCTGCTACCACTGGCTAGATCTTCTCTATGAAAAGCTGTCTAGCGGTGTCCCAGTTAACATGAATCCCTGCATGATAGGGTCACACACCATTTGACTAGGAGATAGAGAACAGAAGATCCACCCCACTTGACCACAAGGAAGCCATGCGGCTGCCAAAAAAGAAAGTGATTGCTTTGATGGTTACCCACCCTGTATCATTCTAGGTGTAAATCAGGCATGGTGAGGCTTGCTCCACAGTGTTAAGGAAAGGATTCAGGTGAGGGGCAGAATCTACAAGGTTTCAAGCTGTGAATGCTTTTGATTCCAGCCAAGTTGTTCAACTCTGCTCAATAGTTAGAATGGAAACACACACACACACACACACACACACACACAAAAGAGAAAAGAAAAAGAAAAAGATATTGAATAATATAATAGAGCCTGAGAGCATTAGAATTTATGTTTTAGTTAGCAACTCTTCCCTGCACTACCGCTGGGATGGACCCCATAAGTGGCCCCAGTAAAAGCTGAGTGCAAACCTCACTTCTAAGAGCAGTTCCCTGCATGCCCGTCTGTGAAAGACTGTTCTTCATAACTACAGCGCATGCCATCCTCACACGGGAGTCTAAGGACAAAAAAGCAGGAGTGTAGCCAGCATGCTCCTTCCAGTAACACTTTCCGTATCTGCTACAAAATGGGAAGCACCGGCCCACTGCTCCTTTGTGGCAGAACTATGGCCATCCCCTTCTCAATGGTGAACCCAACATCTAGACACCATGGTTTATGACACAATACCCAGCAAATTTACATTGAACAAAAATAAAACACAGAGGGACTTAAGACCTTAGCCATAGCATTCTGAGTCTTCAGCTACTCGTTATGTAGAGAATCAAGAGTCAATTCGATTTGGATGTATGATTAAAAATCGCAATATTAGAATGAATATCTTTGACCATCCTTTCTAAATCAAATCTTTCCACCTTTAAACTTATCCCTATATACGATCTGATTATTTTCTTTATAATTAATATCAGTTGATTAATGTTAATCCATGTGCATATACTTATCCTCCATGTAAATACCATCTATTTGTATAGATAGGTGTATTATGAATTAACATACACAGTGGGATAACTCATACTTAAATATACCTTCAGACTTTTGCTTTTGTTTCTTGTCTACTTTCTATTCAATACAATGTAAGTTTCCTGATATAAGGGGTGTTGATTTGCTCACTATTTACATTAATACATTTAGTGTTGATGTAACAAAATAACCAAGGCTAGGCCATTTGTAATAAACAAAAATGTATGTCTCATCATCTGGTAATCTCAAGATCAAAATGCCAGAGGTTAAGGCTTTGTATTTCTGCTCCCAAGGAGGCTTTTTTAAGACAATACCCTCCAGAGACAGCAGAAGAATCAGTGCAAACCCAGTCCTATAGCCTTTCCTATAATAGTGGTAATCCACGCATGCCAGTAGCATGGGTTAGATTGTATCTCCCAATGCATCAAAGTGGACGTTGCATTTCTAACATGTTTACAGAGACAGAAATACTCTGGCTACAGCACTGCTCTGCCCTGCATCAAAGAATGTGCTTCGGTGTTTGATAATTGGTGAGCAGTGTTAGCTGAAGGAGTAAGCAAGAGAATGGTTTAAAGGAAAAAGGACTTGAATTGGATCTTGCAGACCGAATATAATTTAACCTAGTCTTGAAGAATGAGAAACTGACCATTGAAATCAGCAAGATAAGACAGTAAGGGATGAGAACCCGGGGTAAGTGGTTTAGACATAGTCTCTGTGTCTATGTATTATCGTATAGGTTGCTATCAGCCATTAGTGGTTGCCCATTATGGTTTTGAGCTTCTGAGAGTCAGAACCATGATGGCCCCTCTGGATTGTGATTAAACCCTCAAAGACAGCATCCACTAAACTGGAAGTCAAGGAAAGAGCGTTCTGCTCTGGTGCCCCAGAACTAACTTCCTAAAAATATAGTGATGGATGTGAAACAGCTTCCCAGCATCAAGAGAGTCAGGATCGTCATCTTAGATCTTTGCAAGTGGCTCAGATACCCAGCCATAGGTCTTCACTCTCGGCTTTGTTCTCACATCAATTAGAGTCTTAGTGACACGATTGAGGATGCTTCGGGTGTACACCCAAAAGTGGTATTGCTGGGTCTGAAGAAGGTTGTTTCCTAATTTTCTGAGAAATCATCACACTGATATCTGAAGGGGCTGTACAAGTTTGCACTCCCACGAGCAATACAGGAGTGTTTGTTCCCTTTACCCCATAGCCTCTCCAGCATAAGTTGTCATCAGTGTTTTTTGATCTTGGCCATTTTTACAGGTGTAAGATGGGATCTCAGAGTTGTTTTGATTTACATTTCTCTGATGACTAAGGATAGTGAGCATTTCCTTGAGTGTCTTTCAGCCATTTGAGATTTGTCTGCTGAGAGTTCTGTTTAGATCCGAAGCAAATGCAGACTTCCGTAAATGATTTGACCACAAGCCCTAAGTGCAGTGATTATAAAGTCAGAATAAGAGAATCTCAGAATTCCACCTGCAGAATGGCAAAACCAGTGCTTCTTCTAATAGAACATACTTGAACTGTGTCTCTGATCCTCACGGAGGTCCTAGGAAGGGAGATGTTTTCAGTTCTGTCAAATGTTACCAAGTGAGTCCCAGCCATTGTTGGAATGTAAAGTGTTGCTCTTCCAAATTATCTTTATACAGAGCTAGTGCAATTATCACCTCCCCCTCCTCCTATAAGGCAGTAGGGTTAGAATCTGAGCTTTGTGTGGCCCGGTTAACACTCTCTTCTCTCCAGTTCTCTGGAGCAGCTGTTGAAAGGACAAAGCCTCCATTTTAAAGCCAATGTTTTCCTTGCCTAGCAGAAATGAACCCCAGTGAGTGAGCAGACACGCGGCATTGGGAAGCTCTTATCTCCGGGTGAAGTAGCTCTCTCTTCTTTCAAAGTGAAGGGGCACAGCATACATGGCAAGAGAATCTAAGTACATGGCACATGATCTAGCAAAGATGCTGTCGGTTATAAAATGTCAAGGAAGTGGACGTGTAACAACAGACACTTAGGGTGGCTGCTGTATCCTCCAAGAGATGAGAAGAGCATCGGGGAACTCTCCTAGAGATAGTTAGCTCAGAAGTTCCACAAGTTTACCTTCAAACCAGGGATTAGCTCAGCTTTCAAAAGAGTCACTTGTCTAATCCCCATTGGCCAGCTGCCATGTTGATTAGTTCATAGCAAAGAATAGTGGTGTCAGGATAGCACATATTCTTAGGGTCGCTTGAGAGCGTGGCCAGTCTTGTGGTTTTATATGTAAAGGAACAGCAAGAAACAAGTAAGTGACCAGAGATCAGACTATGACACTCTAGGTATCAAGTCATTAATGTAGCATTGACTACTTTTCTCCTGAGTAACATAACTGAGCGTTTGCGAGACAGAGGGCATTATTTCTGTCTACAAAACTAATGTCTGAGAGTTTAGTGTCAGGATCCCCCTGAGATTTGTATTGCACTCTGCTTCCCAGGCTGAGCTCCTGATACTGTTGATTATTGTTGTTGTTGTTGTTGTTGGTGGTGGTGGTGGTGTGTGTGTGTATGTGTGTGTGACATTAACGCACAAGCACATGGCCATTCACTTGGGCTAAAATGTCCTGATCTTGTTCTTTAAAGTAATGATCTCCAGTGCTCAGAGGATGTTTTCATGGGACAGCTGAGAAGTTAGGGTCACTATATATAATATATACAACAGCAGAACTGAATAACACCAACTGGCTGACACAGCCTTGACCGTAGTAAACTCAGCGTCCGATACTGAATGGCCATCTTACTACATTTTGATCTGTGGACATACTTGCATCTTTCATCTTGAATAGCCACAACTTAGAAAATGTGTTGTTATCACAGATAAAATATCCGCTCAGTTATCAGTGTGTTCTCCATGACATCCTAATGCCACCTGGAAGAGGACATGCAATCTAAAAGATACAAGACCTGTACTCATAAAGAAATTAAAATGAAGTGGTGACATTTTGAGGGTTAGAGAAATGGGATATATCTGTAGATGTTTCATGGCTACCAGAGAGATCTACTCTGCACTCCGATTTTTACTTCTTTTGCCAAGTTTTATGCTTTTCAGGAAATCCCTGAAACCTGTTCTTTATTTGGTTTCAGACAGACACAACAGGAAAACATCTGGATTGCCCAGTTATATATGTGAGACCCTTGAGACTTTAGCTTGCTTTCAGGTTGTACCAGAGGGCAACTGGCAGTTAGTTCATCAATGATGCCAGGATGCGGGCTAGGCACCTTTGTGCATCTGGTTCCCCAGGCTCCTGTCACTCTGTCCTTCCCATTGATAAATGGGCTGTGGGATGCTTGAGTCAAATGTCACCGACAGCCTAGGACTTTTGTGTAGATCTGGCTCGGAGAAGCCCAACTGAGAAGGGAAATGGCTAGCAAGGGAAACAACCTCATCTATATTTAGGGTTTTAAATTCTGAATCTCCTCCCCTCTCATCCATCCTGAGGTGAGAATTATTGAGTTCTAGAATTTAAAGTGAGAGAGCAGAGATGAGCATGGATGTCCCTGATTGTCCCAGCGGTTTTGTTTGTAGGGAAACTGAGACCTAGAGGAACAGTGCATACACTGGATACAGGAGAACCCCAATACTCACCCTAATGCTTTCACTCAGCATCCACTGTGTTTTAAGCTGCTCATATGTCCCGGGAGCATAATTCCTGCTTAACAGGACATAGCTTCATTCACAAGAAACTTGGAAATACACCACAGCCCCTAGGGATGTCTCGGTGCCAGCTCTGATTATTTAGAGAGAAACCAACTCCCAAAATACATCAATCACCCACTACGGAAAGAACAAATTCATGTGGGCATCTACTTTGTCAATAACCTCCCGTGAGACATCAAAAATGTTCCCAGGTGATTAAGAAGAGCACAGTGATCTTACAGATGACATGGACTGAAGATCTGGACAGTACTTCAGAGGGAGGCTTGCCCAATGTGGGAAACCCCACACAGTGTGCCAAGTTCACTCTTCTTCCCTCATCAGCTTCTGTAAAGTTTCTTGGCTTTTTAAAAAATTCCACCAGACTAGCTAAACTTTCCAGAATGTCTGTTTAATGCCTGGGACAGAGACTACAATCTCACTAAGCCTTCATCTTTTAAACTATAGAGAGCAAGCTGTTGAGTACCCAGGAGGAATTATATAAAACAGAGAGACAAGTTTTAGCTCCAGCACCAGAACTCTACTCTCCCAACCCGCTAAATTCACATGTAATAAAATACTCGGGAATCACTTTCATTTCTCAATATAAATACGGGGTTGCAAGGGCAGGGAATGGGGACTGGGAGAGAATGGGCAGGCTGTGGCCTGCGCAGAACATGGCAGTATTCAGTCTCCACCAGCCACCTCACCTCTGAAAAAAAAATAAGGTTGAGTAGGCAGGCTGCTTTTATGATGGGAGAAATGCCTGTTTTTATAGCACACTAAATAAAACCTGCTTTTGGAGCTAGAAGTTTATTGCCAGAGTGGGGAGGGATGTTGTTTTCGTTTTCTCTTCTTTACCTTTCTGTTCCTGTTCCCGCATCAGCTGAAACCAGGAAAGTGGGGTGGTAAGGTTCCATAAGTCCAAGAAAGTCAATAGAAATAATAGAATCTACAGATGATGCCAGAACATTCTCTAATTTATCTCTATATCCCATGCTGGTTTTACGGGAACTATATTCAGTGTTTTCAGCTTCCCCAAGTCATTAGGAGAGTTTTCAGCGAAGCAATAACAAACAGTAGTAACCTGCATTTATATAGTATTTTATGGTTTCCAAAATGCTTTCACATCCTTTCCGCCTCCAGAGCAGCTTGGAGAAGCAGGCATGCCCAGGTTGATCATTTCACTGTGATGGAAAGAGAGGTTATGTAAAACCTACTCAAGGTCATATCACCTTAGGTAAGACCTGAATGAAAAGTTAGAAACACATTAACCAAATAAGGGGTAAGCTGAATTAAGAGCTTTGCCTTGGAAGTAGAGACCTGCTTGGGGGACTGGGTAACACTGAGAAAGTGTCCTGAATACAGAGTTGGGAGGAGGTTTACCTGCAGCTAGTGTGCTAGGCCTTTGACGTCAGAAGTATTATTCTTTGTATAAAATCCACAAAGACTGAGAGAAAAAGACCTTAAATTTTTCTTATATATTTTTTTTCTCAATTATTAATGCCTCGTCCTCAGGAAATGCTGGGATGTGGTGTTTCTGGATCTGGCATGACATGTCCTTGTGGCACCACAGAGTGGTCTCTCAAAGGCTGTCCTGGCTCTATAGTGGCCTGTCTCTGATGGTTGCCAGGAATTTCTGAAAGTCAACCCCTGGAAGCCTCCAGGGGAAACCCCGGCGTACTTGTTACCTGAGTTACTATTGGAGAGGCAGACCGATTGGGATTGAGTTGATGCTGTCCAGATCACCAGAATTAGAGTGATTTGCAAGATTTCAGTTTTCTATGTGGCCTCTGTAGAACAGCTTCATTCCCATCCACCTGCTGGATGATTTTAATACAAACGGATTCAGATCTGTCATGCGAGGGTCTTATTTCCTTCAGTCCACACTCCAGCTTCTAGACACCAGTCCCTGATGCCCGCTCCCCATAGACGGGCGAGTCGCTCACCTCCTCTGGCGATGGCACTCTTTCCACCTCCTCTTTTGCGGGGTTGCCTGAGCTCTGAGGAGAGGGATTTATTTGAGACATCCCATTTAGAGCCAAGTGTTCCAAGTTCCCTCACTCTCTGCATATTGTCCAACTGTGGGTCTCTGTATGTAATTTTCGTACCACAGGAGAAAGCTTCTCTGATGGTGGCTGAGCGAGGCCCTGATCTATGAGGATAGCAGAATATCATTTGGAGTCATTCTATTCTTCCTTTGTTTCATTTTTATTCCTTCTCTCTCTCTCTTTCTCTGTGTGTGTGTGTGTGTGTGTATGGGTGTGTGTGTGTGTGTTTGATATAGAGGTGCCATTTAGACTGAGCACTCCACACTTACTCTCTGCAATTTGATCAGCTATGACTTTCGCATTAACCACCATCCACTGCCCAGAATAAAGGCCTTTGCTGAGGTCTGAGACCTACACTAATCTCTGGGTATAGGGATACAAACTTAGAAGGAAATCTGATACTATGACTGTATAGCAGAATAATCATTGTAAGTTTACCCCTGGGGCTTGTGAGCTTTCTATCAATGGTCTCTGGCCAGATTTACAGTACCAGACATGTGTGTCTTCCTGAGAAGACTTACATCCAATCAGAAAGTGGTCAGTTACCCTCAGCATTTGTATGACTGTTATACCCATGGGCATACCTTGCCAAGTTAGTTTTTATTGTCACTTACATGATTTGAGGATGGATAAAACTGTTGATGACTCTTCCCCCCTCAGATGCCTACATAGCACTTTCTAGTACCGTGCAAGCTACCAGAGGAAGGAAGCTTCCTGGGCAGCACCAGTTTGATTTCTCTATGTCCTGTGATCAATACTGTGTAGTTTCTTCAGCAGTAGGGGATTACCATCAAGTTCTGGTACAAAACTAAGAGTTATGGCAATATCCTATGATTCGGTGTGGGGGTGTCTCTGGGACACCTTTGACCAGCAACTCGAGGGGTATGCCATACCTGGCCCTAGCTTTTTATTTGGCAGTCTGTGACTTCTGGGAGAATCTTCATGGGGTATCTCCAATTGAAGTATTGACTATGCATATAGCTGGGGAAATGTCTAAACTACTACTAGCTTGTGGGTGCCCTTTTCAACCATCTTCACTATTAGTCATCCCTTCCCCCAGCCCCTCCTCTGCCAAGACACACTATTTAGGTCACATAATTAAAAGCCCAATTGCATTTATCTAACAATAGAATAAAACATATCCAGATCCATGGAGTCTGAAAATCGCTAAAAACAGAGCAGGAGATTGAACTCACTCCACAGTGCATTTTTTTTTTCTTGGTCACACTTACCCCCAGCCACCCTGTGTTTCGGATTACTTGTTGTCCCTACTTACCATAACGTTTCATGAAAGAAAAAGCAAAGAGCCTTCAGCTCAAGAGAAGAAAGTACTACCTGGGGCTTGAGAGATGGCTCGGGGGTTAAGAGCACTTGCTGCTCTTGCGGCGGACCCATGTTTGCTTCCCAGCACCCACATGGTGCTTGACAACCAGCTATAACTCCAGTTCAGAGAATCAGACACTCTCTTCTGACTTCTACGAGCACCAGGCAGGCACAAAGTACACATACAGACAGACACAACACTCACACATGCACAGTAAAATAGGTATGCCTCTTTTAAAGAGAAAAGGAAGCACTAGCAAGTAGATAAAACTGCATTCTTCGTGCAGGTGTGAGCTCCCTCCTGTCTCGTGCTGCCAGGTCATCTCCAGTGAGGCTGGAGGAGGATCATTAGTTCTAAACAGTAGTTTAGAGTGGGGGGGTATGATAATGCCTGCTGTGAGGGAGAGACTAGGACACTCACTAGCTTCTGGTCCTACAACTCCCCCATGACCAAAGACACCGCTGCAAATTTCTGGGTGAGAGACCAAGAGGTTCATTCACTTCATAGTACATCTTACACACACACACACACACACACACACACACACACCGCCCCCACTGTATAGATGGCAGGCTCTCTGTTATTCCGTGACTTTCAGAAGTGTGAACTCTAATCAACTGCTTGAGGAAAGAATAGCCTATCACTAGAAGTGGTCCTTTGGTAGAAATACAGAATCTTAGCCCCCACCCTAGACTAGCAGAATCCGAATCCAAGTTTTAAGAGAGTCCTGAGGTGAATCCCAGAATTCCAAGCAGTTGGTGTTGAGAAGCACTAGGTGACAGTCCTCCCTCTCCTCTGCTCTGTGCTCCAGACTTCCTCTCTGATCCCTCCCATAAGTGAGGTAGAACAAAGAAGATAGTGAAAAGACCTTAAAGTATAATTGGTCATTTGGGGTCCAATGCATTTTAAATATTTTAAACTGTTGTCAGCCAAGTTCCAATTTGTGCTGGCAGGGAAAAGGAACCGGGGCTACTTGGGATAGCTATGGTGGGGGGAGGGGCAAGAGGGGGGGTCATAACGTTGCTAGGGAGCCACAGTCCAGGGCTCCCTCAATCTTTCTATTGCCATCTCAACTGCCCTGCTTCATGCCCTGTTGGCATCTCTCCTCTGTAAAGGGCAACAGAGAGTGGCTCCCGTCCGTCCCTCCTGAGACTGTCCTGATAGATCTCTGAATGTGACTGTCCCTACAGTCTCACGCTGATGTTATCAATTTTTAAAACAAACTTCCTGATTGAGGTTCTGGCTGCCTCTAAATTGTCTCTACAATGAGACTGTGTACTAATTAACCCATAGAAACAATCAATGATGTACCTTTTTCAAGTTTCGCAGTGATTAGAATATGAAAATGAACAGCACAATGGTGCAGATGTTTTAAAATCACAGCAGACAGCAATTAGTGACAGGGGAACCAGCTGCTTATCTCTCCAGATAAAGCCTCTTAATAGGGAATTACACTGGAGGCATCATTACCCAGATGGATCACACATGATTTACAGGGGAGGTGGGGCAGCGCTCACTTTGATTCGCGAGCCAGGTTCTTCTCAAGGTTCACACTTACCTTCAGAAAGGTGAACTGGTGGCTGCAGTGGAGGTAGCCTCTACCTTGCCACCTATTAGCCAGAGTCAGAGCCCATGCACAGGGACCAAGCAGCCTGCAGAAACCACAGCACCTGCCTCCTAGAGTCAGGCCCTATTGTTTAGGGATGAACTCATTCAGCTGCCCCTGTGTGTTGGGAAGAATGAGGGCCAGGGGAGGGGGATAAGGGTGAGTTTCAGGCTAGGGTTAGAAACCTCTGGAAAGAAAGGTTTCTGCTTTCCTGCTAAGAGACTGTGTGTGTGTGTGTGTGTGTGTGTGTGTGTGTGTGTGTGTGTGTGTG
>LOJH01008468.1:7988-18221 GCA_001685095.1 Ellobius talpinus
CCTTTCCTTTCCTTTCCTTTCCTTTCCTTTCCTTTCCTTTCCTTTCCTTTCCTGCCTCCCTTTACCTAGCTGACATTTACTTTCTCATCCATAGCATCCAGTGCTCAGAAAATGATTCCTTTACAGAAGATACCTCCTCAATCCCTGCCCCCTCACACTGGGTAAGATACCTCTCCTCCAAATCCCTCCAGTGCTCAGATCACAGCATTTGGTATATCATTTTGTTATTCTCTGATTAGTTGTCTTTTTTTCAGTGGCTTGAGCCAGGATGAGAGCTATGATCCTCAGTCTACATTACAGTATCCATTTTATGGTTGGTTTTCAGTGGGTCTTTGCATTTGGTGATCTCTTCCTGGGATGTATTTCTTGGCCTTTCCCATGAGGTGGGGTTCCAATTTCAAATTGCAGCTTAGATGGTGCTTCTTTTCTGAATTCTTGAATTCTGTCTTGTTTAGGAACCCTTTCTTGAGGCTCTTAATTAGGGGTGTGTGTGTTATCTGTGTGTGGTACATGCTTTTGTGTGCCATGCAGAGACCAGAGTAGGACATCAGATTACCCTTGGCTTTATTGCCCTGAGACAGGGTTTCTCAGCAAGTTAGAGGTGTGATATTTTGGACAAACTGCTTGGCCAGTGACTTCTTGAGGCCTGCTTGTCCCCATCCCCCCAATGTTTGGGTTACAGGCACACACAGGGCTCATGAATGTGGCCAATCTTATATGGGGAAAAGTGGGGAGCATGGCTGGAAAAGCATATTCTCTTGGATATCACTAGGATACTTGCTCTGAAAACAGGGAAGCATCACAGAAAGTGTTTGAGCAACAGAGGGTACAGTGACTCTGATTTTAGAAAGACATATCACTGGGGAGAGGAGGTGTTTGAATGGGTTGGAGAAGGAAGTGATGAAAATCAATCAGGGAGCTATTGTGATGAAACAATAGGAGCCCGGACAGAAATAGTGGCAGAAGACATGGGGAAGAAGATAAGGATGCTCATGAACTACATTACTCATTCTTTAGATGTTTACTAAGCACCTGCTATGTGGTAGGCATTGTGCTGGCAGCTGGGATACAGGAATGTAACCCCCACCTCAAGGCACTCACAGTTCAATGAGGGAGATAGATACATAAACAACGACAACCTCTATTTTCTATGGACTAGGGTAGTACTATATCTAAAGTGTTAGAAGAGCCTAGAAGATAATTGACAACATGTCTTAGTATGTAGGAGCACTTGCTTTGCAAACATGAGGACCTGAGTTCAAATCCCAAATACCTACATGAAAGCACAGTCATGTATAACCCAAGCATTGGTCAGATGTAGACAGGCAGACCTCAAGACGTCACTGGCAAGGTAGTCTAGCCTAAATAGTTTGTGTCTAGTTCACTGAGAAAGACTATTTCCAGGCATTGAGACTGAGGCTACTAAAAGAAGATACCAGGTATAAAATGACAATGAGAGAGCTTCATGTTCAAAGAAACTGAGACTTTCAAGATGACGACAGAGCTTTAAATGAAGTTGGAACCCTTTTGATAACAGTATCTTATGTGATAGCCCAGGTCTGCCTCTGTGTTCTCTGTGCTCTCAAGACATACCCACCATTCCTTGTACTGCTTTGTTGCTCATTTGCACTATAACTTTCTTAGGGCTTTTTCCAGTTGTTTTCCTTCTTCCTAGCTAATGTAAAAAGGTTCTCTTCACCCCAGATCCACCCCGTGCTTCAAAGACCTGCTCAGCTCTCACTTCCAACCACTCAAGACCTTTGTAGCTGCCACTACACAGACTGATATCACTTGTACTTTCACACGTGTGATCTGAGTGTTCAGCTACTTGGGGGCAGGGGCTTTACCATGTCCGTCATTGTTCTTTGTACTCATGTTATTGGTCGCATGACTTGGGGAAGAAATGCCATAGCTCTAATCACCAAGTTTGACAAAAATACAGTAGCCTCTGAAATACTGATTTGGGTAAATTCTTGTTAACCACGTAACATGGAAGGAGTTAATGTTCTTTGAGTGCTATCTTTACTCTCTATAAAAATAAGTTACTTAGAAAAGTTGCATTTTGTACTAGTCTCTTCTTCCATGCTAATATTTGCAAAGGCTTTTGTTTTATAATATTCATAAGATGTATTTCATTTTCCATAACTGCAATACCTGAGGTCTTTGAGTATCTAATTCTGTTTTCCTTGTTCCTGACTTCATTGTATGTTTTGTAATTTTTGATTATGAGCTCATGTTCAGCCAGACTTTACCTTGGTAATCCTGCGAAAACTGGTTTGAGGGTGTGTTTCTCTGGGGAGGATTTGTCTCTGCTTCATCTAGGAGCTTCAGGGCACTATTAATCTAAGGCTTCTTTGGAGGAATTCTTTAGTCCCAAAGGCAGGGTTCATATGTTCTTTGTTTATATAACTCCAATGCTTAGCTCAAGACCTTTTAGGCAATCAGCATGTATTTGTTGATTGAATAGGGGAGAGAAGCTGGGGAGGCAATACCAGAATTGCAAAATGACAGTGGGTTAGGAAGGGCATGGTGGAGGAGGAATAACACAACTCCTTTTAAGAGCTTCTCCTTGCAGAATCTATTTGTTGGTTCTAGTTTACTATTCTTAGTTTGGGCAGCTAGCGCCAGGTTGGTGGTTAGTTTCCAATTTGACTACCCTTGTAGGTATGTAGGGCAGGAGTAAGAGGATGACGGGAAGAAACTTGTTCTGGAGTAAAGAGAGGCCCTGGTATCAGGGGTTTACCTTACTCTTCTAGGAGCTAGGAGGCAGGTCTCTCTTGCCTGTGCAGCCACTTTGGCATACCAAATGGCACCATTAGAGATCCATCCTGGAGGAGGTTATTGCTGGAGACATAAATGAGGGCCATTTTGAGTTTAAGAAGCCCCGGGAACATTCACACAGCTGGAGAGGAGTATGTTGGAAAGAGATTTGGGAGTTTGGAGTATGTAGGTGAGAGTTGAAAGTATCCAAAGGGAGTACATAGAAAGAAATGCAGAAGAAAGGGCGTATGCAGTTATTTTGGTCTGTGGGGGGTGGGGAATAAAGCTCGGGAGTTGTAAGGGTTTGAGGAGGGTACATGTGTTCATTCATCCATCCATTCATTCAACATTTATTAAGCTTTATGCCAGATATAGAATTGGAGAGGAAGTTGGGGATTTAAGAGGGAGAGAAGGACTGAGAGGGGATCTCTGGGTGGATCCAGATGAAGGAGAAGGGAGGAGCTAAGTGCCTGGGCTCCTGCTTGCCAGGAGAGCACATCTGTTAACACAAAGCTGCTTCTGTATCCGAGCCAATTCTCTCCCGCGCTTCGTCCCCTCCTTTTTACCCACCCCAAGACAGGGAACCACATGGTGGCTTCCTACTTCCCTAAAATTCCACCCCCACCTCCCGCAATGTTCTTTCTAGGCACTTAGCTGTGTTGCCGGCAACACCCGCTCCAAGAACTCAAGCGACTCCCAGGGGCGGGTCGTGGTGGTAGTGGTGGTGGTGGTGGTGGTTGACAGTTTTGAGAGAAGAGCCAGAGAAGGCGCTGTTTGTCTGTCTGTAATTAGCTCCAGCTGCTGTTCCGAGGCAGCACTGGGGGGCTGCGAGGAGTGCGAATGCATGCGTATGAACCTGTGTGCGTGGCGTCTCATTGCTATCACTCTATTTCTCACTGGATTGCGCGTTGGCTGCAGCACTGCTTCTCTGCAACCCCTCCTATCCCTGAGGATCCCAAAGGACAGACTGTTCCACAGGCAGCACCAGCTTGAATCGTTAATGCTGCTAAGCAGGAGGACAACAAATATAGGCCCCCATATGTCCTGGATACACAAGTCCCTGCTCTCTTCCCCCACACCCTCTTCCTGAGTGTTTCCTGGTGAGTGAAGCCCCAGAACTTGAAATTAGCAACACTTCGCTTCTGCGCAGCCTTTTGGCAAGGAACTTTTGCAGCTGCCCTGCCTTGCATGCATTCCCAGACAGCCAGGAGGGGCAGCAATATACAGGTGAGGACATGGAGGCCCAAGGAAGTGGAGAGATTTGCATCTGGTTACCCTCATGGTGGTGGTAGGATACATTTTTGGGGTACAAGTCCATGGCATGCTGACCTGGTGGCAACCCCCATAAAAGTTCAGTCAAAAGGGCTTCTCCTGGGTGGCTTTAGCTGTTGCTGTCTGTCTGTTCATGAGAACCTGTTAGCTATGGTCTAGCATCTGCTCCAGCCATCACTGAAAATGCTGATGGTGCTGATAACTAGAAATCCTAAGGCCAAGAATTTATTTAGTGCATGTCACTTGATCACCACAGTGCTGGTGCTTATGGGGGACATAAACTGTAGTAAAATATTGTCTCTGTCCTTGAAGAAGCTGTGACCAAAATCAGGAGCTATCCTTTAGACACCAGCTCCAAAGGTGATCCCAGGGGCTTCTCTCTTTTCCTTTAACCAGTCTGTTATAATGGATAATGAAGCAGAGCCTCCTAGATTGTCTTTCTATTACCCTTGGAGACCAGAGATGGGAGGATGGCTTGGACAGTGTAATGCAGGATAGAAAAATGGATAAAAGAAAGGAAAAACTTGAGTTGCCACTACATATCAGACATAATGTAGGGTATGTATTTTGGATATATGTCATCTATAATATATCCATAGTAGACACATACACATGCACACACACACACAATTATACAGCATGGAGTAACTCTTTGGCTCTACTTACTTTCAAAGTCATATGAAGAGTTTAGAACAATTTCTGACCCTTTCAAAGCACTGAATGAATGCTGAGTATCCTTCCTTCTTTATATTATCTTCATGCATATTATCTATATGACTTTACTCATTCTTTATAATTCTAGAAGATAGTAGCTATCATTTGCATTCCCAAATCATAACCGAGGAAAACAGTATCACTGTAAATAAGCCTGAAGGTACAGAGAATGCATACGAGCAACTAGACATTGGGGATCTACTTAACTTGTTGGGTGCAGAGGCACACATAAAACCTTATGGATGAGAGGCTGCTGTAGTATGAGCAAATATCTATTTGTGGGGGCAGTGGTTGTAACTGACCTCATACCTGGGGAAGTTAAGAAAGACTGAAAGATGAAGGAGGTTCAGCTGGAACCTGAGGGATGGAGGTTTTCTTTTTTCTTTTCTTTTTTCTTTTGCCAGAAACAGTAATGGAGGAGCAGAAGGTCTCCTCCCCCAGGCAGAGGGGTTATGCTTGTGTGAAAGTGTAGTGCATTCAGTGGAGTGTGATTGGTAGAAGTGGAGGGGAGTGAAAGAGGTGGCTGGGGTCAGCTATTCAGAGATTCCTTGGCCAAGACTAGAGCCTTTGTTCTGCAAGCAATAAGGAGCCAATGAAGGCTTCTGAGAAGGAAGACAGTTTTTTATAGCACCAGGGTAGGTGCAAGGATGTAGAGGAGAAAATATAAAGGCAGGTTGACCATCTGATTGGTCCATGCAAGAGAGGAAATTTCTTTGAACCAGAGACTGTGGCAGTGAGCTCTGAGAGGAGGGAATAACTTCAGACATATGTCAATATGCTTTCTGTAGTCTGAGTGTCATGGGGTCAAGGTGAAGGAAAAAGGTGACAATGACCTTGACATTCCAGCTAGGATCTGTGGTTGATCTGTGAGTGGAGGCAAGGAACACATAGGAGGAGTGTTAGAGATAGCTGACAAGGTCAGCATGCACTTGTTGTGTTTGGGGACACCAATGGAACTTCTAGATGGCTGTGTACAGCAGGAAGCTAAAATCTTGGCCCAGAGCCCAGGCAAGGCTTGGAGGTCAAATGGTACTGGTGAACTCATGGCTTCACTTTCTCTTCTCCTATTTTACACATCTAGGTCCTGGAGTTGAAGTCATAGCCAGATGAGCCTCCAGTTCTAAGGGGTGGGGTAGTAGAGACACTGGCCTGGAGTGAAGGGAGCTGTTTGCCTTTTCTGGGATTGGAGTGCTATGTTGTAGTGATATTACCAAATTAATGACCCCAAATGCATTTAGAGCCCAAAGGAAAAAAGGCTACAACTCCATGATGGTGGCTGGAACCTTCCATGCTAGGAAGCTGGAGCTGGGAGCACATCATAGAGACTTTTTTTTAGATCCAGTCTGTGCAACCACAACTGGTCTCCTAGGAGTCCTAAAACTTTAATTAGACCCAGCAGGTCCTAGAACTAAATCCCATAATCTCATAAATCTAATGCAACAAGTTAGGGAGAAGAGTATGAGTAATATTTTTAGTGTAAGAGACCCCAAACTGCCATCTTCATTCTGGGTCTCTGAATGACCCTTGGTCAATGTTTCTTCCCAAAATATTGATTTAAGATGACATTTTTTCTGATAGAACCCTTAGAGCATTTACAGAATTCTCTTTTAAAGTTTCTAAGGCTATACTTAATAATAGCTCTGATTATTTTCACACACATCAACTCATTTATTACTTGGGGATAGCAACTGGCTAGCTAGTGTGTGTGTGTCTGTGTGCTTCACCCATGCTGGGTAGTACAGGCCTATCAAAAACAGCTAAAGTAACTTTGTATTTGATAATCTGTACAAAAATAAATAAATAAATAAATATATACAAAGATACAAGATGGTTGGGAATATAGCTCAGTCGAAGGGTACTTGTCTAGCATGTATGAAGTTCTAGGTTCAACTGTCAGTACTAGAAAAATATATTAATGTTACTATTTTAATAATATGTTAATTTATGTGTAGTAAGCACACACACACACACACACATATATATATATATATAAACAAGAATCATGAATATTGCTTTCTAAATGCTTAATATAGGCCAGGCACAGTTTTCAACATATTACATGAAGTAACCCATATTTCCAAATTAGCAGCACCATGAGGTAGGTAGTCCTTGTGTTATCATTTCTGTTTCACAGTGGAGAACAAACCATGGGTCATTTAGCCTATGAAGCCTAGGCTTACCCATACCCTGACAGTTTGGCTACAGGACATTATCAACCACCGAGATTTTCTAGAACTCCAACTACCTTCGAACATCTCTAGATGAGGATGCTCTCCCCATCTTGCACCTCAGACTGATAGCATCAATGGCTTAGGCCTGCACTCCCCAAATCTGAAACTGCTTAAGGTTTTGAGGAAACGGCTTGGGAGCTGTTGCTTGGATAAGACCAGACCAATACCCAGGAGACTTTTGCTCATGTTTCTGGAGACTAGGGGTGGAAAGCTGGGTTATAAGCCTCTCCTCCTCACCTTCATGCCCACCCCCATTCCACAAGATGGAGCACAGCAGTTTCTTAAGGTATGGCTCAAGGAGAGCGCTCTCTCTTCTCTCTTTCTCTCTCTCTCTCTGTTTCTTTTTCCTTCTGAAAAGTTTATTTTAAAAACAAGAAGAGGGCCAAGGGTGGCAGGGAGAAAATGAGTCTCTTTACACTCGGAGAGGCAGCTTCAGGAAGGCTGAGGGACTATGTGCATGTGTGTATATCATTTTATAGGGTTTCCTTTCTTGCTTGGCTATTTATGTTTTTAATTTAAAAAAATCTTGTTTTGGGCAGAGATTTTGTTCTCATTATCTGAAGGAGAGCTTTTTAAACATGCAGATTCCAGGGCTGAAGCCCAAACCCAGAGACTATATTTCTATGGAGATAGTTTTTAAAGTATGTATTTTAGCCAACGACCAGACAAAATTAGTTCAAGAGACACCCTCATTTAGTCTTTAAGAAAATGTAGGTCTGTCTTCTGATTCGAGAGATACTGACTGGGGCTAGGTTATAGCTCAGTGGTTCAGTACTTGCCTTGCATGCTTGATAACCCTGGTCTCAATCTCCAGTACTGCAAAAAAAGAGAGAGGCAGCAATCTAAGCAAGCACAGAGACATTTCCTCCTCTCCTCTTGGGGAGCAGAGTCACGGCAGGGGGGAGGGCTAGAAAGCAGAGGGCATGCTGAGGGCATGCCTGCACAGAAAGCAGAGCTCCTTCCCACCACCACACCCCTTGCTAGAGTGAACTCTGTATCCCCAGGAAAGCACAGGGAGGGGCAGAGAGAGGAAGCCGAGGAAAGCCTCTAAAAGTCTCAGCAGGGCAGAAAAGGGACTCCTCAGAGGGAGGGAGGGTGGATGGTGTTGGAAGAAGAGAACAACAGTGGTCCAGCAGTCATAGGATTGGGGAATCCCAGTGACAGCAGTTGCTGTAGCCTTACATTTTGATGTCATAGGGAGGTTAGCAAAAAGAAGCAGAGACTCTGAGTTTTACATGGGGCTCCTTTCCCCTTCTTGGGACTTACGGGTCTGCACTTTACTGAATCCACCCTCCCAGAACTGATTTCCTGTTCCAGTTAGGGAATGGGCACCAAATCTCATTAGGTAGCCAGGAGAAGGACTTCATGGGTCTCTAGCAGTGACTCTGTTTAGTTAGTTGGAGGATGGAGTGGATGCAGAACCAGTGGGAGAAAAGGCTTGCTCTACTCTAGGGCTACCGGCAGGAAAAGAGGAAGAGTGCCACTTTCAATGAAGAAAATGATGAGCCAGCAGCCCTTCGTGCTGTTAGAACTGTACTGAGTGGGGACCACCTTGACTGCTGCTGTGAGACATTCTCAGATGATGACGCATCATCTGAGCAGGAAATGTTCATCATTGCTGACTTGTTAAACATGTCCTTTGTACTAGGTGCTATTTAGGGCTTTATAGACATTGTTTTATTTAACCTCCACAACACTATATGACAGATCCTGTCATTACTGTGTCCACCTTGCACATGAGACCAAAATTGGTTACATGACCCGACCAGGACCACCAAACTAGGAAGTAGAAGAGTTAAGATTTGAACTCAGGTGGTCCTACTTTGTTCCCAATGGCCTAGAAAGGAACCCACATAGAGATGTAGGGGTGCTTAATCCTTGACATGTGGCTGTACTGAGGTAACCTCTCTTTGCACCTCATGGCTCTTATTAGCCATATGTGCCATTGCATCCACCATGAAACACCTTGAGAGTATGCTTTAATGCTGGTCTCAGAGCAGAGAAATGAATTCCTGTATATTCCTCTCCCTTGGCCTCTTGAGTATAAAAGTTGCAGAATATTAGTTCTGTTTTACACCTGAGCTTGAGGATCTTCCCAATTTTGGCAGCCTGTACTCAGTGGCTCAGGTAACTCACTCTGAAGATAAAGTTATAAGAAGTTCACCCACCTATTATTCCATTCTTGAAGATGAGATTCTTTCCAAATCTCAGTTTCATGCATTAGACTTCTGTTCACCGAACTCAAAAGCCTCTGCTTCAGTAAATTGTCTTGTACCCCATTTTAACAAGATTAGAGCTCTCTCTGCCAACAGAGCTTCTGGGTGCTTTGGGCTGTAATCTGGGTTCTACTCCCAGGTTTCCCATCAGAGGGTCATTTTGACTTGCCGTGATCTCAACTCCCCTCTTCTTTTCCTCTTCTTCCCTCTGTCAAAATCTGCTGTCAGAATGGGATTTACCCAGATGAGGTTTAACTGGCTGACCCTCCTGGGAGGTTGGCATTTTAACTGATGCCAAAGCCCTGGGTTAAAGGAATTATGTACTTAAGACTTTTCAAGTCTCTGGGAGTGGATAGGGAGGATTTAGAAGGCCAGAGGGAACAGTTTTAATGCTTTGGAATGCCACAAGGTAGACATAAGATTCAGACTACCACTAGCACTGAAGGCTCTGACACAAAGCCTTCCTGACAGTCAACCTCTGAGATCTGAGCGTCATTTACCCAGAAAGAGAAACTTCATGAGATCTCAAAGACTAAACCAACAGGGAGCAGCCAAGGTGAAAACAAGATCCTTCTGAGGCTAGCTGCTTTCTGTACACTGTGAAGTAATTCTTTTTCTATACTATACATACCATACATGTCCCTTCAGGATTTCTCCAGTCTAGATATCAACATCATTCTCTCTAAACCCACATTCTACCCAGCGCTCATTGTAGAACCCAAGAAAGAAGCTTTTGACTTTGCCTATCACAGACACTGAAGGAGCCAGCCTGATCTAAGGGACATCTTACACTTTTTCTCTGCTTAAGGACAGTGTTGCATCCATATGGAAAGAGCCCCTTCTTACCTGTGGCTGAGAGAGCTGTTACAAGAGCTCAGATGGACGCTAGGACACAGACAGTTCCTTCAAATCCCTTCCCACCAAAGACAGACTTCACTCTCACCTCCCAACTGATTCTGGATCTTGAGAATGATTTGGTCTGGTGTTGAGGGAAGGGGTGTGTGTGTGTGTGTGTGTGTGTGTGTGTGTGTGTGTGTGTG
>LOJH01008469.1:369-29567 GCA_001685095.1 Ellobius talpinus
TGTGTGTGTGTGTGTGTGTGTGTGTGTGTGTGTGTGTGTGTGTGTAGGGATATGTGGTAGCCAGAGGTTGATTTCTGGTGTCTTCCTCAATCATGTCTCTACCTTTTTGAAAATGAAGATCTTTTCTTTTTTGTTTTTTGGTTTTTTTGAGACAGAGTTTCTCTGTATAACTGTCCTACTTGCTTTATAGACCAGGCTGGCCTCGAATTCACCTGCCTCTGCCTCTGCCTCCTGAGAGCTGGGATTAAAGGCTTGCACTGAGTAAGGATCTTTCCATTGAACTGGAGGTCACTGTTTTGGCTAGATCAGCTGGTTGGAAAGTCCCAAGGGTCTTCCTGTTTCTGCCTCCCAGCACTGGGTATCAGATGTTCACAGCCAAACCAGCTTTTTCACATGGGTTCTGGGGATTGGAACCCAGGTCCCTATGCTTCCACGGCAAGCACTGTACCAACTGAGCTGCAACACCCGCCCCCCATTTTTGTTTTTTTGTTTGTTTGTTTGTTTTTTACACAGCGTCTCACTGAATAGCATAGGTAAGACTTGAACTCATGATTCTCCTGCCTCTATTTTCAGCTTCTTGGATCACAGGGATGCACTTCTGTGCCCAGATAATTTATTTTGTCTCTTTTCAAAGGAGTTTTGTATTTTCCTAGGGCTTATGTAAGCTAATTTTTAAGGCTTACGCTCACGTTTCAGTAGTAAGCCCACTCCTGGGGAAACTAAACTGCTGAAGCTTGTCCAGCTCCACAAACCCCCATGAAATGAGGAGCCCCTAAGATTCCCCATTTTTCATGTCATGGTCCTTCTGGAGGTGTTTCTGTTTTTAGGCAAGAAGACAGAGCCTTTGTTGGGAAGGATCCTGATCTCCTGTGGAAGACCAGCTTGCATATAGGCATGCCTGATGAGGAAACAGCTGCCATGAAGATCTTTGGCTTTGCTCTAAAATTTACAGGCTCTAGACCTTGATGGCTACACAATACAGGGATGCCATTGCATGATTTCTGTAGAGTCACAATTACACATTTTTTTCTTTCTTTTTATTTTTTCTTTTATTTCCTTTTTTTGAGGCAGGGTTTCCTCTGTGTAGTCCTGGCTGTCCTAGAACTCACTCCTTAGACCAGGCTAGCCTGAAACTCATAGAGATCTGCTTGCCTCTGTTTCCCAAGTGCTGAGGTTAAAGGTGTGCACCACAATACCGGCTTTTTCAATTAGACATCTTTAAGGTGACACTATTAAGTGACCATAACCAATGTTAGAAATGAATTTCTCAATCTAGGGCTGCCAGGAGACATCTGGACAGGTTGTCTGAAGCCCAAAAGGCTCAACCCCATGCCCAGACAGTTCTGGGAGATGCTCAGCAGAGACCTACCGTGCCGTCCTTGGGGACTTTCATCTTCCACACGCCACCCTTTGCATTACTCTCCTCCTCCCTACATCAAAGAACAACATTTAATGTTTCACTCCATGATGAGGGGGTATTGCCTTTTCAATTTAGTTTAACAATAGCTGATATGAAAAACAAAAGTGCACAGGTATTTTTCAGTAAATATTCACCAGCCTTATGACTGAGAACAAAAGCAGAAGAATGAAAAAGGAAGGGAATGGAGATGAGAGAGGGAGCAACATGGAATTAAGTGTGACAGGGATGAAGGTTGGTGCAGGAATACAAGTTTCTCATTCTCAAGGAGGTGGTACCCAGGGCCTCCTTGACTCCCTGGGGATGGACAACTGATGTTATCAGTTTTACAGGTGTGAAGATCTATACATTCTAAAGCACATTCATATTATTGTCTCATTTAATTCACATGGAAACTTGCGTCACAGCTTTACTAAGTGTTGCTGTGGTGGATTATGGTTTGATAGACACTTCCTGTCTAGGAAAAGCATCCCAATTTCCCTGTAAGAGGCCTCTGGTAGGACTGATTCCATATGTTAGCTTTAAAGACACACTAGCATCCCAGGTTTGCTCATGAGACTGTTTCTTCCTCATTTCATGATTGGCCAGGGATGGAGAGCTGATCCACAGTGAGTGGTGAGCCAGTGGTGTTAAGCCCTAGATTTTATTGTGTTTGGAAAATGCGGACAGTGATAAACATGAAGGACATATATCACAGCTCACAGCTAGCAGGACTGTGGTACAGGTCTGTCACCCCAGCTACTTATGAGAAGGAGAAAAAGGTTAAGTTCAAGGCTTAGCATGGTTACAAAGTGAGTTCAAGACCAGTTTGGGCAACTCTGTCAGACCTTGTCTCCAAAAAGGGGGCTGGAGAGGGGGGCAAGGATGTGGCTGTATTTCAATGGTACGGTGCTTGCCCAGCACATGCTGCAAGGCTCTAGGTTCAACCCCAGTGCTTAAGAAGCTTGGAACTTGAGAGATCTATTTTCCAAGAAGCAGGAAAGCGTGACTGAAAACGCAGCCAACATTGAAAGAGCAAAGGGACATTATGGAGAGTATCAGAGCCCAGATGAAACATGGGAAGCCAGATGTGTGGAACAGCAGCCCTAACCGTGGACTTCTCAGTCACCGGCTCCAACAAAATTCCACTTTGCTTTTGTTCAATTTACGCTTCTATCATTCACTGAGAAATGAACTGAAACAGAATTTTATGTTACTTGTGAGCAAGTAACTGTGAAAGGTTAAAGGATATAAAGATTTACTGGTATTAGAGGACCCAGCCTGGACAAATTAACTGTCCAAATGCCCTCACTACTACACCAAGCAATTAAGGAAGCTACATCAGGCTCCTCTGATAAGCAGGGCACACTTCTGTTTTGAGGCATGCCACAGGGGAAAAGAGTCCTCATGATGTGCCCAGCTATTTCCCACCCACCTTGACCTCCAGGTGAACCACTGACACTTACCAAAGTGGTCGCCTCTCTCCTCTCATTAAGTGATAACTACATCTCAAAGACAAGCTGGTCACAGGAGGGATGTTATTGTATACGCTCCAGAATATCTTTAAAAGAAAAACACTTCATTTAATATACCTAGTATTGATTAACAATGTCAGTACATTATATAATTAATGTGTTAAAGAAAAATATTGATTCTCATTAAGTCCTAGCCATTTGGAGTGGACGTTTTCTCATTAGCTCTTTGAAATTTTTAATGCAGAACATTAAAACGTTGTTCCTTCTAGATGTTAGGCTAGGTTCTATTTTTTAGAAAGCTATAGTTATGAAGGAAGCACTCCTAAGCAACATGGACCATAAAACCAGAAAAGTAGTAATGTATAATGCTAGAAGTGGGGTTATTTTTTTTCAGATTCTTTTATGTGCTATGACTTTTCTGCTTACATGTATATATGTGCACCATGCGCATTCCTGGTGCCTGCAGTGGTCAGAAGTCAATGTCAGCTCTCCTGGAACTGAAGTTATGAGTGGTTGTGAGCCATCATGTGAGTGTAGGAACCGAACTTGGGTCCTCTGCAGGAGTAACAAGTGCTGTTAATGACTGAACCATCTCTCTAGCCTCAAGAACTGATGCTAATAAAAGTTGTTTTCTATTAGGAATTTTTATGTTAAAAATGTAGATTTCAGCTGCTCTTGTAACAAGAGCATATGAGATGGATATGTTGATTCACTAACCTTAAAATATATGGAGCCTAGATCTTTGTTTTTGAAGACTTGATTAGAAAGATTACAGAAAGAGTTTGTGTTCTACATTTCAACATGATCTTACTCTAAGACCTTCATCAGGGGGTTGGCAAGATGGCTCAGTGGTTAAGAACATTTGCTATTCTTGCACAGGACCTGGGTTCTGTTCTCGGCACTCACATCAGGTGGTTCACAGCCACCTGTGACTCCAGTTCCAGGGGTTCTGATGCCCTCTTCTGACCTCTGTGGAAATGTGAACACACATGGTACATAACCACACAGGCAGGAGTGCATATGTACACACATATAAAACAAATTAAAAGATCCTCATGAGTTCTAATTTCATCATCAATGGAGACTCTTCATATATAAGTTGACCCTGTAAAACTTGGCTTCTTGAAACTGTGGGTCATGGCCTCAAATGGGGTTGAAAGATACTGGTAACAGGATAAGGTTTCTAATAGGCAGCAACAAAATTAAATGAGTAATCAGTCTGGGGTGTTTCTTGGAGCATTTGCCTGTGCTGCTCACGTAACTTCACTACAGTCTTGTTTCTGAACACACGACATGTCCACTCTGCACTGGGCTTTCTGTCACAAAATGCAACACTAATGAGCAAGCCTGGGTCACCTCCACTCAGATTTGGGAAGACTGTGTGCCATCATATATGAACTATTCTGTTCCGGTAGAAGCATAATGTTCAATTATGGAATATCAGGATTTTTAACCCTTTCCTACCATCATTCCTCAGCATGTAAGTATCAAGTTAGTAAATATTTGGATTGGATTGGATTGGATTGGAATGTTTGGTTTAATGGCTAGAGAGAAAGAGAGAGTTCAGTAGTTAAGAGGACTTGTTGATTTTACAGAGGACCCAGGTTCAATTCCCAGCACCTACATGACAGCTCACAACCATCTATAACTTCAGATCTAGAGGATCCAATGCCCTCCTCTGCTGTGGGAGAATGCTCTTACACACTGTAAAGATTTGTCACTCGCATTGGTTTAATAAAATACTGATTGGCCTATTAGCTCAGACTTATTATTAACTGGCTCTTACAACTTAAGTTAACCCATAATTCTTGCCTCTTTAGCCACATGGCTTGGTACTTTTTCTCGGTGCAGCATTCTTATCTTGCTTCCTCTGCATCTGGCTGGTGACTGACTCTCTTCCCAGAATTCCCCTAGTCTGGTTACCCTGCCTATACTTTCTGCCTGGCTACCGGCCAAACAGTGTCTTATTAAACCAATATGCGTGACACATCTTTACAGTGTACAAGAGCATTGTCCCACAGCACTCCTCTGACCTCTGTGGGCACCAGGAACACATATGATATACACAAAGACAAAACAATGCATATACAGAAATAAAAAATGTTTTAGAATGTTTTGTTTTTAAAAATTGCTGTTTGAGTTGCTTGTTTGAATTTCACTGGAAAAAATGAATTTTGGCTTGGAATTAGGACAGCATTTCCTATGACTTTGAAATGGTTGTGAAAACACTTTTGCCAGGCTGGAGAGATGGCTCAGCGGTTCAGAGCACTGTTTGCTCTTCCAGATGTCTTTGAGTTCAATTCCCAGCAACCACATGGTGGTTCACAACCATCTAGAATGAGATCTGGTACCCTCTTCTGGAGTGCAAGCATACTTGCAGGCAGAACACTGTATGTTGGAGGAAGCCCCCAAATAATTACACAGAAACCATATTATTTAAATCACTGCTATCTCCATTAATCTGTGTATTGCCACAGGGCAGTGGCTTACCAGCAAAGTTTCAGCATGTCTGACTCTGGTGGCGGCTCCATGGTGTCTCTGACTTTGCCCTTCTTTCTCCCAGCATACAGCCTAACTTTCCCTGCCTAGTTCTGTTCTTCCCTGCCATAGGCTCATTAACCAATAAAAGCAACACATAGACAGAAGGACCTCCCACACCAACTGTATGCATAATAAACAAATAAATCTTAAAAAACAACACTTTTTCCATTTTGTAGTACATGTTTATGTAAAGTGGCATTCTCAGCATTATTATAAAAACAAATGTCTATCAACTCTGAAACATGTTGAATAAACTGTTCTGCAATATCAAATATTCAGCAAAGATGTATTCCTTTAGATAAAAATTAAGCATTTCCATCTCATTAGTATGTATATTTGCTTTTCTCTTAAATGATATACACACATATGTGCCAAACAATTGTTTTAAGATATTCTTATGATCCATTATCAGTAATTTTTAAATGCACATACTTAGTTTATATTCCTATGTACCCATGTCCACATAAACCTCTGTCAGATCCAAAGGTTCAAGAGTGGAGACGGTTCTAAAACACACACATTCTCAGTGGAAAGGGTCTTGCTAACAGATACTCTCCAGGCATGGTACTTAGCAGAGCCTTTAGAGTGATTACCAAACCACATTTCCCTTACAGCAGACTCTTCCAGGAAGAAGTCTGTAGTGCTTTGCCTGGGGCTAAGGGTGGAAAGGAAGGTGAGAGGAAGGATATCAGATCCTGCCCCTTTCCCTTGCTCTTCCTAGAGGGATCAGAGAACAGCTAAGCAGCCAGGCCATAAGGTACCAAAATGTAATATATATGGACTTCAAGTCTGTGTCTTTTCCAAGGCAGTCCTCTGGCCTTCATACATATACATGCACAAACACACACAGGTGGATGAACGGCAGTGATGGTAATGATGGACGGAAAAAAATCAAAGGCCATATATAAAGTATGTGTTGGGAAATCGATCAGTGGGGAATCCACTTCAAAAGTCTTCTACTTAAATGGTGCTAATTTAGGCAATCACAAAATTAGCATGGTGTGGCAGTAGATCCTCTACCAGACTGGTGTCCCTGTGGAGGGGCTGATGTCCTCTCTGTTCCCGCAAAGTAAAATCTCAAAACGTGCTGGTACCATGAGTAGGCAGAGCTGGAACTTGATCCCCAAGGCCCTAATTTTTAAAAACTACTAAGCCCTTTTCTTTGACAATACTACTATATGTTTTGTGCATATCTTTCTCCAGTCTTAGAAGTCACAGACAAGTCATGTGTAGAGTTACAAGAGGAGGGACACCTGTTGACAGTGTCTTCCAATCAAATGCTTTTACCTCCACATAATTTGGTGATGCACATAACTCTAGCCCAAGACTCTTGCTATGACATGGCAATGATCTCTGCAGAATCCATGGATAACATGATGCAAAACCAAAAAGCCCTGTTTAAGAGCAAGTCAAGAGGATACTGCTGACAGTAAACTTCAGCTCTGAAGGTCAACCCTTCCAAAGCTCTTCCCAACATCCCTGCCAGTCTTCTATAGTCCTGACCTTTTGCATAGCATTTGAAGTACTTAGAGAGCAACACACAGCACACATTTCTTTTATCTCAAAACTGAGAAAAGGCCAAAGGACCCTGTTCAGGGTTGTAGCCTTGGGAGAATAAAAACAAGAATATCCCTGAGCTTGTTTACTTTGGCAGATCTGGCAGGAAGAAGACAGACTAGCAAGATGCAATGGTAGACTGAACTCGGAAGCTGTTTATTGCTGTGCAATGTTGTCCTTGAACACACAATGGGAGCTAACATCCAGGTACGCCTGTGGGAAGGGACCCACTTAGAGAGCACATGGCACTGAAGAGCTGCTTTCCTGTTGTGGCAAACTTCTCTCCTCTGTTGTCTACTTGTTGGTATGTCTGCTAGAGAAGGAGCTTGAGGGAGGAACTAGCATTGCACACTTCTGGAACCCTGCTCTTCTTTTCAGGAAGCAAAGGACTGACACAGTGCAAGTTTAACGATTCATGATGACTGTCTCAGTAACACCGAAATGTTACTACAGGTTTGACTTTGCAAGTAGATTTCCAGAGGCACCAGGTTTATAATTAATCCTCTTCAGCCTTTAAGAGGGCACTAAAGTACAGCTAAGCACAATGCTTCTTAATGATCGTTAAGTACTCCTGGACCCCACAAAGCACAATGATTGCCCAAGGGCTAACACAGGTGTCGATGCTGGTACCGTTCATTCAGTCAGCATTTGGAGACTCCAGTTGTATGCCTGCATGTGTCTTGCACTGGGATGGAACTAAGTTAATGTGGAAGGACAGCTCTGGCACGCAGGTCACTCACTGGCTTTTAGCATCACTGTTACCCTCCTTGAGGAAGGGAGGCAAGTCAGACCATTGTCCAGTGAAGTCTAACATCTGGATTTAAGATACTGCTTCTCAGAAAAGGTCACACAGTCATCAAAAGCCCACCCACCTTGCACGCGCAGTAGAAGTACCACACAGCTACTTCCTTGGGTGATTCAACGACCGTGCACTGAAAGCAAGTGTGAGGTCTACATAAGGATGCAAGACATGATCAGACATCAAATATGGAGGGCAGACCTGTGAGAGATTTTTTTGCTTGGTTTGAAATATGTGAATCCACTTCTAGTCCAGACCTTTGAGGTGGGAAGACACATGTCTATTCTGGGCCACACCTTCTGCTAGAAGTTCATATATGAGCATGGAATAAGGAAGTTTTTGTTCTTTGCCTTGTGAGCCCACCCATTTTTTCACTGGCGTTGGAGTCTACTTCTTTGGGATACCAGCATATCCTGAAGACCAGCTGAGACATCTGGCCTTGTGGACTTGTGACTGGATTCTTGGACTCTCCATTCACAGCCAGTCATTGCTGGATAGCTGGACTGCAGCCTGGAAGTCATTCCAATAAACCCTCTACACACACACACACACACACAGAGAGAGAGAGAGAGAGAGAGAGAGAGAGNGAGAGACTCATTTTATATGTTCTGTTACTCTAAAGAATTCTGACTAATACAGGAGGGAATGAGGAAATAAAGGAAAGGGGGAACAGGAAGAGAGGGAGGAGGGAGGAAAAGAGAAAGGGAAAGTTCAGTAGAGAAGGGAGCAAGTGAAAGAGGAAAAGAGAGAGGAGGGGAGGGAAGAAAGGAGAGAAGGAAGGAGGGAGAGAAAATGGAGGTGGAAAAGGGGGAGAGAAGAAAAGAACAAGAAAGGGGAGGGGAATCAGTGAGGCTTTCTTCTGTGTCGCAGCATCTATGGCAGGAAGTGTTTGGAGACAGATCTCTAGTCATCAGGGCTTCCTACCTTCCCAGTCCAACACACTGGAGAGAGCCAGAACTATGAACTCAGCAGTCAGCCTCTTTGGCTAGATGTTTTTAACTCAGCAGACTCCAGGCTGAGAGCAGAGAGCTGCTGGTTTGTAAATGATCACACTGCAGACAGAAGGCTTTGTTGACTTAGTCTGAGCTGAGGAGAGAAGAGTGGAGTCTGAACCTTGAGGAGGTGGGGGAAAGCCAGAGTCTGGGGAAACCCCAAGCATAGCAGTGTACACCTCTTTTCTGGACACGGTCCACAATGCTTAAGTTCCTGATGAAGGTGGAAAGGACAGGAAAGACGACACACCAGCTAGGGAACTGTATTATTAAAATAATCTTTAAGATTCATTTTTATTTTATGTGAACTGGTGTTTTCCCTGTATGTATGTCTATCTACCACATGAGTGTAAGGACCACAGAAGCCAGAAGAGAGCATCAGATCCCCTTGGAATTGGAGTTACAGATGGTTGTGAGCTGCTATGTAGGTGCTAGAAATTGAATCCAGGTCCTCTGGAAGAGCAGCCAGTTTTCTTACCCACTGAGCATCTCTCTAGACCAGGGGGTATTCTTGCTTCAGGGGATTGCCGCAGCCTCAAAACTCCTCTTGTTCTGGGAAGGTAAAGTGAGGGCAGACAACATTCCTAACTGCCCTCCACCCCCTCCACACTCTGGAGCAGGAGATTGCTAGAAAGCATATGGGACCTACGCTAGGCAGTGGGACCTAAAGTCTGGGTGTAAGTATGGAGGCCATCATGACCTGAGGCCACAGCAGGGCCAAAGGTAGTGGGTAGCTGATTCGTGCCGGGGTGCTTCTACAGCTCAGAGGTAAAGGAGAAAAGGCAGACAGGCACCCCCAAAAGATTTAACATTGGAATATTCCGCATTTTACATCAGAATTGACTAAATTATTTGTAGTTTGTAATATAAAATCTCATTCACTTCCTAGCCCCTACCCCTTTTAACACACACAATGAGCTCTAGTCTCATAAGCAATCACAGGACCATGAGCAAGCTGACTTGTTTCTAATTCTGGGTTGTGACTACAGATGTTGATTTCATCAGACATACGGAATATAAAGTAAATGATAAGTGAAGAATCCTCTTACACATGACATTAAGTTTGTATGAACAGTACCACAAACAAAATCGGCTTCAAGTCCAGGTCCTGTTTTCCCTGTCAGATGTCTCTCTTCCTTCAAGGGGGCTCGATACTCCTATGACAGGATGCCACCCACCACTGGCTTCCCTGTTATGAACCAATCTCTCCCATCATCCCCATCAACCCTGACTTAGGAAACCTCTGTAATGGAATAGTCTTTGTTCCTCGGGCTTTGGAAAGCAATCTGCTGCCCTGATTAAATGACCTTCAACAGCATAGCACAATCAGGTAGCCTGACCTCCAGATAAGGGACATGCACTGCTATCTTAATAAAAATTAATACATGTATGCGTGGGTTTGTATGCACGTGTGTGTGTGTGTGTGTGTGTCCACACCCACCACATATGGAGGTCTGGAGGTCAGAGGACAACTTGTGGGAGTTAGTTCTCTTCTTCCATCATGTGAACTCTGGGGATTGAACTCAGGTGGTCAGGCTTGGTGACAAGGGCCTTTACCTGCTGAGCCATCTCCTAGTCACATATGTTTCTACTATTACATTACACAGGATGCTCATGTTTTTATTTTTTTCAACTTTAGTGGGAAACACACACATAGTTTCAACTATATATATAGTTTACAAAGATGTCTGGTTATTATGAATGATACAGAAATTCCACTTTTAGAAGAAATACACAGTTCCTGTTCTCTGAAAGATTCAGTTCTAAGTCATCTATGGGATACCCTGGGTGGGCACAGGAGAAGCGAGGCCGGAGAGGCGATTTATGAAGGTGACAACACGAACCACCGTGGTCTGGGATGTCTGTAAAAGCGTGCCTCCAGAGGTGGGATCAGAAGTCTACAGGCACACAATGCTGAGAAACGCGCGCTCCAAGCCGGCCTCCCGTACAATTCGCACTGGATGGGGAGCCCAGCGTTTGCCCCGTGTAGCCCGGGAGAGCTCAGAAGGCATGTTCTGTTCTGAATTTGCACGCTGAGGATGCAGAGATATGAGAGAAACCTGTCTAGGTCCAAACAGCGGGAAACACACTGAAGTGAAAAGAGGAACGTTCTAAGGAAGACAGGAAAGCAGCTGATAAATTTAACTCTCGGCAGAGAAGCCCTGTGGCTGCGGCGAGTGTTCCGGGCAGAGGTCATGGGATCCTCTGGATGCCTCTCCTGCTCCATTTCTCACACAGGGAAAGGAAAACAGAGCTGACGCAGAAGCAGAGGGACTTCCGGCCTCAGAGTCCATGAGCAGCTGCTTCCACGGCAATTTTGGATCATGTGACTCAGTTTCCCTGGGATAGTAATTTTCTACTACTCATCCCCCACCCCTGCTATGAAAGTTGGATTTGCAGAACAACCTCAGCATAATAAAAGAGATTATATCTGATGTTAAGTCATGGTTCATAGCACGTGGTTCTTAAAACTTCATCGAGACATAATGGGGAGGGGACACATATCCTTAGGCAAGTGTTTAAATAAATGCTATGGGAATTTAAACACACAGTCAGGGAAAAAAGAAAGCAAGAGGAAAGCCTGTCCCCATGCGCTCAAATGCTCTTGCCCCTGCTATTCCTTAAGCACTAAGGACCATTCCTGAGATGTTAAAGACAACCACAGCTGAGTTACCAAAAGTTACAGACAAGTCTAATTTGTTTTCATAAATAAATAAAAGGCTTTAGTGGTGTCTTCTGAGAGTATCCACTTGGCATGCCTGACTGTGAAGCTGTGGCATATAATATTCCTACATGAACAGAGGGGTGTTTGCAGTGAGGCTGCAGCGCAGGAGATGGGTGGTAACACAATGTACTATTGGCCTCGGCCACTTACTGGGCATTTTCACCTTACAGTTCCATCCTCACCGCAGCATAAAATCTGTCACGACTGGTCTTGCTTTAAAGATGAGAAAATAAGATATACAGAGGCTTAAAAACAAAATAAAAATGTGCACACGTTGCTGAGTGTCAGCTATGGCACTCAGACAATTTGACTTCTCTGCATCCCAACCCACACCCTAGCTGGCAAAGGGGCAGATCCCAGTACCCTAGTAACACCTGGCAACATGTTGCAAGGGGCTTATAGACCCAAGCCCTGCAGAGAGCTGCATCTGGTCCCACCCTCAGTCATCCCCAGGGAACAGACACCAGTCTCATGTTAGTTGTACAAATAAGGAACTTGAGGTGTTTCACACCCTCCTTTTCACCGTTGTCCCCTCTTGAAGGAACCCTTTCTAAATCAGCCCTGAGAAAACTTTCAAACCACAGGGAAACCCTGTGCATATCTATAGGCTGCACACATGTCTGTGCTTCATACACATAAAGATTAAGGGTTGGCCCTGGACCTCCCAAGAACTACATTTTGTCCCATTGAGAATGTGCAGCCGCCACTGGCTACAGCTTTATGAGAACAGTGTACAGAGGAGAAAAATAGTGCATACATTCATTCCTCATTCATTCATTCTACCCTGAAGCACTGGCTGCATGAAAAGAGGTCAGATAGAGCAGAGAATGAATGGGACTGCATGCTTCCACCTGACTCAAGTTCGGGCTCAGACGGAAGGACTTACACTAGCAGAACCGGAGTGCTGGCTGCAGCTGGAGGAGAGTCTGATGGGAAGAGGGTGTACAGGTGAAGGGTATATGCACCTTACGTTTTAAAAGTCTAAACTTGGAAAATCTGCATCCTGCCTGTTCTATCTCGGTACAACAGAGAAAACTGTCCCCTGGTGTGTGTCAGTCCCGGGTCTTTAAATTGGTCCCGAAGGATCCTAACAGACATACTGGCGGATCCAAATCCTGCTGCGTATACTGTTACCATGCTGTGGTGGGAAGACCACTTTCTAGTCTCTGTCCTGGGAGATCCCACACCCCGTTCTAAGGCTCTCACATCACAAAAGAGTGGAGAAAGGAGGAATCCCTCAAAATCCCAGCAGGGGTGAAGAACTTCCTCAGGCAGGCAGGCTTTAAAATCAAGTGCTCTGCAGTTTATAAAGTGGCTCCAGGGAAGAGTTCACCAACAGAAACAAAGCGGAAGTTTTCCTGGAGACTGGGGGCGGGGCTGTCTCCACATTATTGCACTCAGCACCGAATGGCGACTCTAGAGCAACACTGTTAGTTTCTTTTTCACATATTCGCCACTTTCCCAAGAAGATAAGAAATGGTCTGTGGTTGGGGGTGTCCTTACACCATTTTGCTGTGTTCACAGGGACCACTCATGCTGCTTACCACCAGGAAACTGGGGCTGAGTGAGTATGAAAGCGCAGTTGTTAAACCTGATGCAGGCAGCAAGGGCTCAAAGGAAAAGGGAAGTCTGTGCCCGCTCTGCACGGAACACAATCAGGATGCCTATCCAACAGAATTACAAGATGTGACAAAATTTAGGACACAAGGGGGAAGCATGCTTTTAAACTGTGCCTTGTAGAACATCCAGGATGTGTAAGCCAGCATGGCTTTGATGTAGCCTTGAGAGCCTTGCATCTGCAGCTAGAAAGGGCACCAAGAGAAAGAAACTTGGTGGAGTTTGCTTAGGAATAAACAGAAAATGGGATTAACAAAGTAAATCAGGTTTTGGAAACTGTCTTTAGGGGTAGAAAATGAAAGAACAAGTCTGGGGAAATGGCTAAACCAATCTTATAAAGGTATAATCCCAGCACTGATATTTTGTTTGTTTGTTTTTCAAGGCTTCTCTGTGTAGCCCTGGCTATCTTGGAACTTGATCTGTAGACCAGACTGGTCTTGAACTCACAGAGATCCGCCTGCCTCTACTTCCCGAGTGCTGGGATTCAAGGCATGCACCACCATGCCTGGCTCACCAGCACTGATATTTAAAAAGGCAGGTGTGGTGGGGCCCACCTCTACTCACAGTAATAGTGAGCTAGGGGTAGAAACAACTGGGTCTATGCCAGGTGGCCTAATCTTGGCAAGTTCTAAGCCAATGAAAGACCCTTTGCTTGAGGAATGACATCTAAGGTTAGACTCTGACCTTCACATGAATGTATACATGTGCGCAGGAATGCATACTACACAGGAAAAGACAAAGGGAGGAGGAAGAAGAAAGACAGAGACAGACAGACATACACAGAGACACACACCAGTGTCAGAGACTGAGAGAGGTCAAATAGAACTACGGACTTGTTGGGGGGTGGTCTCTTGAACATCAAATATCCTACCAAATACAGTGAAGACATGGTCATACTCAGTTTTTACAGTGACCAATGGAGGTAGATGCCACTGTCACACACCAGTTATACAGAAACATAAAGGAACAGAGGCGGAATGCAGTTGACACGTAGACGTTTACAAGGCGCAAGGATGAATGCCTCTAAAACCTTCACCCTTGTCTGTGTATTACTCTTGCCTCGCTGTGCATCGCTGAAAGATTTCGGTGACAGAGTCTCAGTTAGGGCCAGAGAAAGCCTGCCTCTGGGGTAGATGGAGAAACAGTTGCCATGAAAATAGACCTAAAGGACAACTCCGGGGTGGAGCTCTGAGCAAGGGCTGCTGAAGCAGTAGGAAATTTCACGGTAGGTGATGGAGTTCTATGCCCCCGGGTGACCCAGGATGTCCCCTTTCCCTCTCACCTGTACTGTTTGCACAGTGTAGAGTTTCTTCAGATTCGAGGCACACTCAGCTGCTGTGGCACCAGGGAGTGACCTAATGCCAGCAAAACAACAGAGATGCAAACAAATCCAGTCAGTGATCAGAAGACATGCCCCAATATAACCACATAGGTTTTCATCCCACACGTCTAAAGCCTCCAAACAGGACATCTGAAGATGCTGGCTAGAATTAAAACTTTGTTGTTGTTGTTGTTGTTGTTAAGGCATGTGTTTGCTTCTTCTCCTAATAGGATTTTTATTCTGTGAAAAAAATTAAGAAAGGTACTGGATACTTTTAAACCACATAGTAAAAAGTATGAAAATATCCTATGACCATGAAGGTATTGTTCAGGACTTCAGATAAAAACAAACAAACAAACAAACAAACAAAAACTGTCTGCTTTGCCAATGGCAATGCATCCTTTTCTTCTGGGTGATTGGTTTAAAACCCTATAACCCCTGTAAATACCCACACACCCCTGGGAAACAGGATCATTCAGTTATTTTAGAGAATACTATGAGCAATCAGTCTTGGCCTCACCCCTGAATTTCTTGCCTAAAATAAAACCAAACTATCAGTAGTTTCCCTCGAGCTCATGCAAGTAGCTCTTGTGAACTGTATGGCCATAATACATTAATCTCTAGTTTCTATATGTTCCACTAGATGGCAACACACTACAGGTTTATACTCTGAGAGAAAAACCATACTTAGACTGGCTTTCCAGTACAGCTCCTGGATTGGGGTGTGCCTATCTTTACGTAGTCAGACGTTCTGTTAGCACTACTCTTTCTCTTTCTTCCTGCTGATTTAGCAGTTTGTGCTCAAAGGCACTGGGATCCTTGTTAACATCAGGGCCAAGATGCTACTTCAGCAAACAGTGCTCAAAAGCCCCTGTCTGGCTGTGGGTGAGGAATCAAGGGCTTCTAAAAGGGGAAACACTCTGCTCACAATTGACATAATAGAATCTGGAATCTATAAAAGAATACCCTTCACCAGGCACTGACCCTAGTAATGACCCTAAGAGATATAGTCCCAGGTGTCGCCAACATCGGACACTTTCCAGAGACTTGTTATGTACCATATCCTAGAGATATAGAGAAGACCCACAGCAGCTCTGATGCAGAGGTGATGAGATGGCAAAGACCCTGGGGACAGGGCTCCATTGCCCACATTCTGAACCACAAGGAACCAATGAAAACTTCAGAGCTGGGGGCAATGGCTCAGAGGGGAAGTGCTTGCCCTGTAAACACAAGGACCAGAGTTCAGACCTTCAGCATCCATGTGAAAGCCAGTGGCAGTGACAGACATCTGTAACTCTAGTACTGGGAGAGCGGGGACAAGTGGATCCCAAGGGCTTGATGGTCAGTCATCTTGTTGAAATGGTAAACCCCAGGCTCAGTGAGAGACCACCCCATCTCAAAACATAAGGTAGAGAGCAACAGAGGAAGATATACATCAACCTCTGGCCTTCACACATGCACATGTGGGCTTGCACAATGGTATACACATAGGTACATATCACACACACACAAATCAAAACATTAAAATGCATTTTTGAACATAGTTCCCTTGTCTAGAGGTCAGTAAGGAAGCAATTATGAACTAGTTTAGGGGCAAGGATGTCTTATTACCCATGAGGCAGGTAAATTCTAATAATCAAGTCATGAGTGTATAATTATTTCCTAACTGCAAATTTTATGACTTTATTTTTTACAAAGTAAAACCACAGCCCAGCTGTGGTGGTGCACACCTTTAATCCCAGCACTTGGGTGGCAGATGCAGGCCACCCTGTGAGTTCAAGGCCAGTCTGGTCTACAGAGTGAGTTACAGGACAACCATGACTACACATAGAAACCCTGTCTTGAAAAACTTAAGAAAAAGAAAGAAAGAAAAGCAAAACCACCACCACAAACACAATTGCCTTTTTGTATCAGGTATCACCTAAGCTGACCTGAGTGAATGGCAACAATGAACACACAGGGACCAGGACACTGGTGAGAACAGCAGTTGCCTGGACCTCAAAGAAACCCACCAGGCAGCATGGATGGTCTGGACTGTGGTCACTACAGCATCTACTTGGACAAAGATAAATATGCTACATAAAGCAGGTTATTGCACCCACAGATTATAAAGACATTAGGGAAAAAAAACCTGAATGAACTCAAATTCTTTTTTTTTTCTGTTTGGCCAGGCATCGACTATTTGAAAGTCTATTGCTTTTATATGAAAATCAACTGGCACTTAATCCAACTAGCTTTTATTTCTTTGTGCAGCCTGGATGACTGCTCTCTCAAGTACATCCAGCAAATTTATTCCCAGATCCTACAAGCACGTTAGACAGGACTCCTTCCATAGCTGCACTTAGGAAGTAAACAGGTGAGAGTCTAAGGTAGGGAATGAATTCCGTAGCTTTTTACTCTGCAGAATAAAATTATATGTTTGAAATTCTCACTGGTTTTTAAAGCTACTCTTCAATTTAAAATAGCTTAGAATATTATGTGAGTATTCACTTTGGACATTATCATGTCAAATTATACAAATCAAACATGCAGGTGGTAGCTACCATTTAACTTTCAAAAGTCACTGTTGGTCTCTGGGGTTCTTTTACAATCCTTGTTTCTAGTCTGGTCTCCTCCTGATACTCCATGGAAAGAGACAATTATACAAGTCACTTAAGGTCTCTGTTTCTCTGTCCAAGTAGAAGATGCTGAGTTTCCAGAGCTCAGGAGAAGCATCTGGAAGGAGGCAATTAGGCTGTACTCACCAGTGGAAGGCAGCAGAGTCGGCTGCCAGTGTGAAATAGCTACCGTTGCTGAGTGATACAGTCCTGCAAGGGTCCGATAGCTTACAGTGGTGCTTGTGACCATTTTACGGTGAGCACTCTGGGGCTCAGGGAGGCATGGCAACTGTCCCAAGGACGCAGACATTTAACCAAACCAGGTGATGTGCTTCTGATGGCTGCTCCTCATCCCACATCACAGAGCTTCCAGGTCACGTCACAGCAATTATAAAACCTGGGTTTCATAGGTGCCAAGCATGTGCTCTACAACTGAGCTGCACCCAGCTCCACACTTCCCTTTCAATGTATACACTGTGTGTGCATGGGTGTACCAGGGTATCTCCATGAATCACTCTCCACTGTAGTTTTGAAGGCAGGGTCTCTCACTAAACCTGGTGCTCGCCAACTGACTAGGTTGGCTGATCAGCACGTGTCTGGGATCCTCCTGTGTCCAGTGTGCTGCACTGGGGCTGCAGATGTGGTTATCACACCTGGCTCTTTACATGGGTGCTGGGAACCAGCACCCAACTCCTCACGCCTGTATAGCAAGCACTAACTCTCCCACCCACACTTGCATTTCTAAAAGAAAACAAAAAGCTACCTTTCTTCTGTTTGCATGTGTGGTATGTGTGTGCACGCATGTGCTACGCTCACCCATATGTGCATGCATGGAGGTCAGAAGTTGATGTCAGATGTCTTCCTCTATATTTCTCCACTTTTATTTATTTATTTTTCTAAAACAGGGTCCCTCACTGAACTTGGAGATTGCTGTTGGGGCTACATTAGTTGGTCAGTAAATCTCCAGCGTTCTCCTGTCTCAGTTCCCCAGTGCTGGTGGGGGGTTAGCGGCAGGGAGTTACAAGCACACTGTGCCTGGCTTTCACATGGGTGTTGAAGAGCTAAGCTCAGATCCTCATGGTGCACAGCAAGCGCTTTAGCCACTGAGCCAGCCCCTCGGCCCTATTCAGCGTCATTTCCTAAGGGATCTCGGTGTGTTCTCAATACAGCCATTACTTTTGCTTAATCTTATTTTTAATTCAAAAGTATGTCTGTGTGAATTAGAAGACATGGTTTAAAACAGTCTTTCCAATGAAGCGGGGTAGGAAAGGTCCTCATGACACTCAACAGGAACATCCATGGCCACAGCCATCCTCTGATAGGCTAACAGCTAGATACCAGTGCATCAGGGCTAGGAGGAAATGTCAGGCTCCACAGGAACTCAGTGTGGTAGTTAGAATGAAAACTATCCCTGTTTGGAGATATGTTCCTAACTGGTGGCAATCTTTGGGGGTGGGATGAGGGAACCTTGAGGAGGTAGAACCTTGCTGTATAGAAGTGTATCACTGGGGGCGGGCTTTGAAAGTTTATTGCCTTGTCCATCTTCCCTGTTCTCTCTGTTCCCTGTGTGCAGATGAAATGGGATCAGCCAGCTTTTTACTCCTGTGGCCATGCAATGCCTTTCCCTGCTGTGATGGACTCTAGCTTCCCAGGAACCCTAAGCAAAAAATAAACCCCTTCTCTCTCAGGTTACACTTGATCATGGTGTTTGACCTCAGCAAGTGTAAAGTAGACATTCAGGTTCCCAGTTATTTCACGAAGGAAGTTGTGGTTCTCATCTGATGGGTCTCATCTAGCTGCTGGGTGGTTTTATAAGTATCTATCTTGCATATTAATACAACAGCATTGTCAGTACTGTGTTAGCTCGGTTGGTCAGTGCAGGTTTGCTGTTCTAGTCACCAAACTTGATCCCAATAGTCACTAAAACACACTGCTGTGTCTCAACCTCACCCCTGAACCTCAGGCTTCCTTAACAAGCAAGATTGAGCCACAGTCACAGAGCCCATTTTAGAAGGGCAAAGCAGCCAAGGTTTTCAAGTGACCTGCCTCATAAGCAGGTCAATGTGCACTGGATTTGCTGATTCAAGGTGTCTCATCTGCTGTCATCTACTGTGACTGCTTTTTTTCCCCTTCATTACTGAGGACTGAACCCAGAGCCTCACACATACTCGGCAACTGGGTTACATCCTCAGCACTGTTTTGTTTGTCCGTTTGCTTTTTGTAAAGATGTATTTTGACACAAGGTCTCACTATGTTGTCCAGGCTGACCTTAAACTTGAAATCCTTTTGCCTCGGCCTCCTGAGTAGTTGGGACTACAGGCTTGTGGCTGCTTCTTGAAAAGGCAATGCAGACTGAGTTAGGCTACTGCCCCACAAACAACTGAAGGGCAAAGATGTATATTAGGTTTCACATAAGACATTCTTACCAAAACCAACCACATATGCAGCATCCATATTTATTATATCTTTTACCTTACCAATACCAAAGATCCCTTTCTCTATACAGAATACTATAATACTAGTAATTGAAGCCCTCTGCCTCAGACCAGGGTGTTCATCTGGAACAGCAGTGACCCAGATGATCAAAGGCAACACTGGGAGGCATTCTGTGTTGCTATAAATAAACAGATGAACCTCCCAGAATGCACAAGACACAATGCCCCACAATCTAGAAGCTTCTGGTACAAAATCCATAGTATAGAAAGTCCTGATGTAGACATGGAAGAGTCTCGGAGAATTTAAGATTTAATCACACTACCAAGATTCATTACTACCTCTTTTGGAGCTGAGGACAGTGATGACCATTCTAGGCAAAGCCCTTGTCCTGTGGCGAATATGTTCTACAGATGGCACCTCTGTTTTCTGAATCCCCCATCCTCACCCCCAAGCTCCTGGAAGCACAGGGACGAAGTAGGAACCTGTTTTATTTTCCCAGGAGAGAAAAGGGGAAAGAAACCTGACAAGGGAGTACGGATGTCAACTGTGGTCATTCCCAGCAGACCACAGATGTGGGCCATCACACAACCTAGGATCAGGCCTGTATTCCAGTTCTCTGGAATCTACAGGATAAAGAGATAATGCCCTGGGAATAAGACTCCAGATTTTGAATTGTTCTATCCAAGTTCTATCTGTCTACTCTCTATGTAACAGTTGTGATGCAATCCCAGCCTCCTTTTATTGATCATGTATGGGCTCTAATTTGTAACACAATTCTGCTAGATTGGCATCACAACCTACACTTACGAAGCAGGAAACAGATTCTGCATGCTCGTTTTGAAGCAGCGGATCTGGATTCTTCATCTGCTGTCTCTAAAGCCACGGCCTTCCTGACTTCCTCCTAGGACTACACTACCTCTCAATAGAGACAGAGGCATCACTGTCAGCATGGTGACCCACACAGCAGGTGCTGTGGCAAATACCTCCCTCCTCCTACATCACTACTCTTGCCTATTCTCTGTCCTTTGCTGCACTGAAGCAGGCAACGTACAGATCGATGCCTGGCAATACATGTAGCATAGCTTTGGAGGAAGAACATTCTAGATCATTGCTAGGGTTCGAGCATAGGAGGAAGACAACACACCCAACAAAGTCCTGGAGAGGAAAATTATAGAAACTAATTACCCCCATAATCAACAGCTCCCAGGTCGAGCCCAGTTCTGACACTAGCCTCATCCTCCCCTTTTTCCCTCTAGAAATAGCCTGTACCTACTGCTTTTCTGCCGGGATACATGAATTAGTGCTGGTAGAAGTCTCTTACACAGTGTGTCTAAAATGCATCTAATCAGCAGTAGTTAACCAATGTCAGCCTCTGAAGAGATATAGACAGAACAGGACAGAAGATGAGAAAGTCACCAGTATAGAGATAACAACCAAAAACAGGGAAAAGGCCACACAAATAGCTAAGAGCCTCTTGTGTTGGCCAGCAGAGAGGACACCCACCAGACACTCCCAGCCTTAGGCTGCAGCCATGGCTGTTTCCTTGTGAACTTAGTTAATTAAGAAACTATTGGTTAAGGCAGAAGGGACCTGGATCCTGCCAAGTCAATGATTAATGTGAAGATGTCAGAGAGTTGTTTGTGTTACTTAAGACCAAATTTGAAGCTCTCTTTTTCTATTACTCCCGTGTCTCTGATTTAGCAGGATAACACAGAGGGATCTTAAGATTCTGTTTTATAAAACTGGTAAAAGCCTTTTTTCACTTGGAGTCAGGAAGATGCAGGGAACTCAGTCATACTGGATCAACTGTTCTGCTTAAGTGGTTCCCAGACACCAGAGCACCACTGGTGTACAAAATTTTAATAAGCTACTTACAAACCACACTTACTCATTCAAACAGATGCCTGGGACTCTTCACAAGAAGACGTTCTCCTCACTGACATCTCAATGTCTGAAATCCCGTTGTCCTCTTTATTTCTTTATGAGTTACATGTGCCAGTCACTGAGGAGATGACATGTCTTCTGTACATGCACGTCATGCTCTGCCTCCACTTTGCAGATAAGATCACTAAGGCTGGGCTGGTATAGGAGCGCACTAAATGACACACAGCTGGCAGTGGCAGAACTGAGACTTGAGCCACAGCTGGCTGACATCTTGAGTCTTGAAGAACCTACCTGCCATACCTTGCAATCCTGACCTGGACATCCCAGATGAAAACTCTCTGTGAAGGTGCACTGTGGTGATATTTTGTTTGTGCTGTAACAAATAAAGCTTTTCTGAAGATCGGAGTGCAGAGCTAGTCATTCTGGTTAGCCATAGAGGCCAGGCAGTGGTGGCACACACTTTTAATCTCAGCACTCAGGAGACAGAGGCAGACAAACCTCTGCGAGTTCAAGGCCACCCTGGGCTACAGGAGATTGGATCAGTCTAAAAGAGGAACAGAGCTCACACCTTTTATGCTGGCACTAGGCAGGTGGAGACAGGAGTGATATGGCTGGGCAGAGACAGAATTTCAGTGCATTCAGTCTGAGGATTTGTAGAGATAGGACCTTACCCATTTCGGTTTAAGGATTCGGTAGAGGTAAAAGGTCTCTTTAATAGCTGACTTCTTTACTTCTCTGATCTTTCAGCATTTACCCCAATTTCTGACTCCGGGTTTTTATTATTAAGACAAATTAGAATAGAGCTACAATGCACCTTTAAAGATATGGCCACTAGTGGAGCTTGGAGCCAGTTCCTACTGACTTACCCATGGCCTTGGCACCACTAGATACTCAGTGAAGCTTCTCACAAGGCAAACATGCTGCCAAGGTTTCCATACTCTACATGCACCTTGGTGACCTGAGGTGTGATCAGTCCACAAGCAGCACCTCCAGGGAGCTTGTTAGAGGCAGGCACAGTCTAGGTCCCAGACATGCTAAGTCACCGGGGTTTCCAATACTCCTTCTAGTCATGCTGGCCACTATCATCCGAACAAATCATCACAAGAAACTCAAACACCATGTATGGTAATGAAGTTCAGTGAGTAGCGGCGTCATGAGCAAAACGTTAAAAATCACTTACAGAGCCCTCAGCACCACCCAAAGACATCACCAAGGCAACAAGGTCAATGATTATGAAGGACGGTCCTGTCTGGGGGCTTAGATGTGGGTGGGGTTTCAGACTGGGTTCTCTTTATCCCCTGCATTAACTCCCCCGTGTGTATGTGTGCGCGCATGCGTGTGACATGCATGGGATGAGTACAGACTCAAATGTGAGATGGTTACATGTTGGTCTTTCTTTGGGCTTTGCCTTCCACTCTGAAGCTAGCTGGCCTGAAAGTTTCTGGGGATTCTCCTGTCTCTGCCTGTCTCCTAGCTCCCAGTATGAGTGCCTGGATCACAGAGACAGGTTCTTATGGTTGGCATGAAGTGAGTTCTGGAGATTCAAACTCAGGGCCTCATGCTTGTACAGCAATTGTTTCATCCAATGAATTACCCCCAGCTATCTCTGCAAATGTTAATGCAGGGGGTCCTTGGCTTAATTATCTCCCATGACAGCAGGCCTCAGTTTCCCCATCTTTGAAGTTAAATGGCTGAAATTATGAAATTATCTCTAGACCCATGCCACTGCATGGATTACATGAGGGATGAAGTCCTGTTCCCAGTGATCAGTGGTCAGGGGCTCACCCAGTACTCTATTCCAGTCCTGCTTCTCTCCTGCACCCCTACGTGACCTCGGGCAGGACACTTCTCTGGACCTCAGCATTTCATCTATAAGATGTCACTGGGACATCGAATGCAGTATCATGAGGATTTTCTACTTAAGTTTATACAGCACTTGGGTCACTGTTTAACATACAGGAGTACTATGTATGTCATATTAACAGGCTAAGACGGGGAAAGACAGTTTACAGCTTTGTATAGTACGATGTCTCCAATTATATGCCCACTGCACATACACTTTGTGAAAAACATGAATGATGACAATATTCCACATCCTACAGGAGATTATTTCATTTTAGCCCAGAGAACAAATATGAAGGGGGAAGGCTTCAAAGCCAGGGACATGTCCGCTGAAATCCACCCTTCCCAAGCAATTTACATCAACATCGGGCTCAGCTGTCAGAAAACACACAGACCCAGCACCATGATTAAGTATGCCCCTCATACATCATTCACCCCATTAAAGATGAATTCACTGTAATCACTTTTAGATAGATCTGTGGCTTGTGGCTACATCAGTTTTCTGTTTGAGAGTCACACATAAAAAGGGGCTGAGCTTGTTGTTGCATCTGCTGAAGCTGTCCGCGCAAGCCAAGCGTTCTACATGTTTATCTGGCTTTGATTTCTCCCTGCCTCCAAATGCTGTCACTCCTGTTCTACAGTAGCCATGGGGATCTTTTCATCTTGACTTACAATTAATCCTTTGGGGCCAGAAGTCAGGTGCAGACAACACAAGTTCATGGACCCCGCTAGGACTTACTGACTCCTGAGACATCATCATGCAGCATCGCTATTCTTGCCCGCTGCCTCAGGTTTAAGAATAAGTCAATAGCATCTAGAATATGAAAAGTGGGAAGACAGCTTTCTTCTGAACCGTCACTACCAGCCAAGGATGGGTAACTTTTCAAAGTGAGGATGAAGCTCATATTGAAGGCTCTGGGCTATTATGCAAGAAGTATCCACTTGTCCACATGTGGAAAAGCCATGCATCCCCTAGGGAAGGACATCGACTGACAGACAGATCAAAACCAAAACCTTCTACAAAAATAAAACCCACAGCCACTCAGAGAGTCTGTTGAGATTATAAGGGCAAGAAGGGGAGAGGAGTATGTCAATGTGTTACTCTCTTCCTGTGTCCTCTCCTGACCTCATCCATGCAAGCTACTCAATGAAGAGAGATTATGTGTGTGGGGGGGTCTCCTTTTCAAGTCTGGCCCCACCTCCATGTGTCAAATTCATGGTAATGGACCACACCATGAGAAGGCATCAGGACACATCACACACTCTAAGGCAGGTTCCTTAGAATGTCATCCTTCTGAACTCATGCTCCTGATGTAGGTGGCATGTAAGGTGGCCCAGTAGGAGGGAAGGCACACTGTGGCCATGGCTTCATTCTCATCTATCAGTGATTCCCTTCAATGTGTTCAGTTCATAGAATCAATGCATAGAGAAGTGACATTCCAGTTCAGAAAGAGGGACCATTTGTGACAAGTTCATCATCTTCTGTACCTAGAGGTCTTACTGAGTGGTCCTGGGCAGGGTGGAAACTAATATTTTAACAGCCCAGGCTGGGAATTCTGATGTAAGAGTGAGAGGATTATACCTTTAGACACACAAATTTGGAGCAGCTAAGCTGGACAGGGTGGTAGATGTAGATAATGATCCATATTTGTGATCAAAACAGAAGCTCAGGGCTGAAGAGACTGCTCAGTAGTTAAGAGTAATGGCTGTTCTTCCAAAGGTCCTGGGTTCGAGTCCCAGCACTCACACCACAGCTTTAACCTCTTGTGGCCCCTGTGGGCACCAGACATGCATGTGCTCTACAGACATACACGTATTAAGTAAAAGGCTCATACACATAACAACAACAACAATGTAAGTCCACAAATATAAAACACCTGCTATGTCCCAGGCACTCCCTTTGGTCACAGACATGAAGATATTAGCATCTCACCATCAAGAATAGGAGACAAAAGATAAACTAACCATAAAAAAGATGCTTGCCTAGAAAGAAATGCTGTGGAGGAACCAAAGAGTAAGCGAATCTGTAAGCATCATGACTCAGGAGCACTGTGTCAGTTGGGCCCTCTAGGTAGACCAGGAGTCATCCTGCATCCCAAACAGCTGGAGCCTAAGAGACAAAGGTCATTAGCAGTGAAGTCCCTAACAAGACAAGCACCAGAAGTTTGCTGTTACTGGGAGGCAGGGGAAATAAATGGCAGTACTTTGGAATTGGAGAAGGTGATGGCCAGGCCAACAGGCGAGTTTTGAACTTAAAACAGCAAAACACAAATTGGTACCATAACCTGTAAGTAAGATTTTTCTTAAAACAAGTATTTTTTTTCTCATGTCTAAAGCCAGGTGTGGTGGCTCATGCCTGAAATTCCAGCACTCCAGAGGGTTAGGCAGGAGATACAGATGACCAGGGCCAGCAGAAAGAGTGAGTGAGAGGGGATGTCTTAGACTTTAGTAAGTTTGCTAAGTTCATTAAGACTACCAAATTATAGCTATGGATAGAACAGGGTACTTATAAAGGAAGATTTGAGGATCAGACAGAAGACAACACTGAGATGCTGATAGTAGGATGGGGATGTGAAGCAACACGGGGAGCAGAAGAGGAAGCCGCTGGAGAGAAATCAGCTCCATTTGGAGTAATCAGGAGAGCATCCAGACTGGGGACTCCTGGTTCTTGGCTGTACGTGTCTAGACTTGAGAAGAGAACTAAGGGTTACCCACAGACATGTGAAAGAGTGCAACGAGCCACCACAGGAAAGCACAGTTGCTGTGGTAAGAATTCAATGCTACAGTGAACACTATGCCAGGTCTAGAAGCCAAGAAGTGAGTGACAGGATCAGAGCTATGCCCTCATAGGCTTACATTCTAGAGAGACCAGCCAATGGTGAAGACTATAAAGACAAAATGTAACACACCAGGGACACACATGGGGAGGCATGTGTGCCCTTCCACATCAGTGGTCAGGTAAGGTCTCACCTAGAAGGTGACATAGGAGCAGAAACTGGAAGGATACCAAGAGCAGACTTGGGAAGGTAGTCCAGGAAGCAACAGCAGCAGGAGCAGCAGCAACACTGGAAAAGGCCCATGCTTGGGACATTGGAGAAAGAGCGAGGCAGCCAAGGAGCGCAGGGCAGAGGCAGGAAGGAGGGCAGCAGGGCAGTAAGAGTGCTCAGTGGGAGCTGAAGAGTGTAGTCTCCCAGTTACTTTTCAGTTTCTGTGCTGGGCAAGGATGGTTACAGATGCCTCCAGGATTTGGGGGCTGAGAAGCTGGAAGGACAGAGATGGCATCAACTGTTAACTGCTCCTATATAAGCTCAGAAGACCTCAGGGGACAGCTGTGAGAGCAGCTGAGAAGGTGGCATGGTGCATGGGAAGTGGAGATGGGTTGCAGGCTCTACCTCTGGTGTTCTGTCATCTGCTCCAGCAGGAGCTGCAAGCCTGCCTTGTGCAGGGCAGGCCTAAGGGTTGGGTCCTGTGAGAAACACAAGGAAGGAGGTCTCCATACAATGGCCAGGAAACATGCAGAGACACTAGTGGGAGTGAAGGCAAGAACAGAGGGCACAGAGGATCTAAACATCTACTGAAGGGGAAGAAGTCTTTTCATCGGGTGTCCTGACCCACATACTTACATCTTCAGTTACATAGCCCACTGGTTTTCAACCAAGTAAGGACTTCATGCATACAACTTCTGAAGGGTCCTCCAATTTGCCTAGTGGGGAAACGAATGTAGGATGTTGGCTTCCTAATACTGAATTCATATCAGCTGTTCTGCAGACCGTGATGCATGTATATGCATATAGAGGCCAAGGGTCAACCTCAAGTGTCTTTCCTCAGTAATGCTGTCTACCTTGGTCTTTTCCAGACAGGGTCTCTCACCAGGCTGGAGCATAAACCAAGTGAGGACAGACTGGACGGCCAGTGAGCACTAGTGATCCACTGGTCTCTGCCTCCCCAGTACTGCACGAGTGCCTGTGAGACTACAAGCACTGCATGAGTACTTGTGAGTGCTGCACCACTATGCCTGGGGAGTGGCAGGGGAATGCAGGACCTCCCATGCAACTTACCAGCCCAGCTAGCTCCTCTGCCCCATCAGTTGACACTTACTAAGCTGTTACTCCATGCCAGGCACCATAGATCACAAAAGCCCTGTGTGACAAATGCCAGTTGTACTCCCTTAACAATGGAGTGCAGCTAGGTGAGCCTGGGCAAGGTGATCGTGGGGCTTCCTAAGAGGTAGATGCCAGAAGAAAGCTCCAGGTGGCAGGGCCTTCGGATGCCATGCATCTCCAGACTGGGGGAAGGCTGGATTTCCTGCGGGGCTCTCACCCCACTCTCTGCAATGTCACTTCCCTGAGGGAAAATCCCAGCTTCTAGAGTTTGAGATTTTCACAGCCCTTAGTGTGCCTGGGGGTGGGTGGAGCATCTATAAATACATAGAGTCTCAGAGAAGTAAAATAAAGTTCAATAAAAATTATGAGATGATGGATCAGGCATAATGTTGAAACTAGTTATAATTTCTAAATGAATACGGTGTCTCTATTAAAGGTTTAGGCACTACAGAAAGAACATATTTCATTTATTGACTTCTTAGAGGGGGAAAAAGTGCAAATCAATATAAGACATAATTTGTGCTTTTATTAGAGCTACCTATTCTTAGGGCTATTCTCTCTGCCCCAGGGCTAGGAATTGAATCCAGGGCCTGGTTCGTGATGCACATGTGCCCCACCACCAAGATACACCACCAGCCTACATATTCTTGTGTTAAAAGACATTAGATGTTTTTGTATAGCACATTTGGGAATACAGCATTGATACCTTAGAATAGTCCTAAAATGTGCCATTCTAAGTAGACCAAATCTACTGAAGGTGGAGTTCTCTTCATCCTGGTCATCTTTATCCTGGTCAGCCAGTCTGAAGTTTGGACCACAGGCCCAGGTGTAAGAAAACCAGGTAACAACTGCACAGTAAGAGGACCCATTTGCAAACAAAGACATGACTTCACTTTGCTAATGACTGCTAAACCCCAAAGTCACTCTTGTTATGACAGTAAAATGCTGGAATCTCAGAATGAAAGTGAAAATGTTTTGCAAATGAGACTCACCCCCACCCCCAACTTCTCTGGGTCCCAGGAAAACAAACTGGCTCTAGGTGTCAATTCTTTGAGGTAGGTGCTAATCCACCAGGAAAAGAAATGTCTTCACTTAAAACAGCAGTATCGTTAAAAAAGAAACTGGCTGGCATTTGGTACTAAGCTGAAAAAAATTAATTAATTAAAAAAAATCAGTGTAGACTGTAACACTAAGTCTCTCTAAGTCACATACATTTCCTCCTAACTCTGAAACCATGGTAGACACAGTTTTTACCAAAACTTCCCACACACTTTTGGAAACAACTTGAGCTATCATTACTCACAAAGATGACAGGTGTTAAGATGACAAGATATCCACGCATCTATCCACGCATCAAGACTAGGTGTCCTACTACCACTCAGGCACAGTACTAGGTGCGGGACTCTGCATACATTAAAAGTCTACCCCTGCTCTGGGCATCTCGCTCAGGGCAAGCAATGGTGGGCTAGGAACAAACTGAAAATAAGTTGGAAGAACTAATTTTCACGCTGGAAGAACGCGATGGCGATGGCGTTGAGCACTGTGAAGAAAAACAAGGCAGGATGGAGACCCAGGATGGTAAGAGAAGTTTCTATTTTAGACAGGGATGCCGCTGAGGCCTCTCGGAGGAGAGGGCACCTGAGCTGTCCCCCACAAAGCTGTCCTGAATCGCTGAAGCCCCTGCCCACTCCAGACCCCCTGCCTGGGCCAGAGGCGCAGGTGCCAGCAGCGAGGTCCCAGCCCGGCTCACACGACTTTTGACTGCAGTCGCCGCGAAGGTCGCAGGAAGCTCAGCGCCCCGGGGGACACGCGGGGCAGCCTCTCCCAGCCCGCCGCGACTCTGGGCCAGGCTGGCTGGTTACTATCCGGGGACGGGCGAAACTCTGGCTGCGCCCTCGCGAGACCCCCCCGGC
>LOJH01008471.1:0-17766 GCA_001685095.1 Ellobius talpinus
GGAGGGAAATGGGAGGAGGGGAGGAGGTGGAAATTTTTTAATTAAAAAAATAAATAAGTAAAAATGTAAATAAATTAGTGTTTAAAACAATACTTTGCTTTTTATATTTTCATCTATGTACATCACTTATTTTATCCTCCCCTATTCTTTCCTCTTTTTCCCTCCACCCTTCAGAATGCTGCTTTCTACTTTTGTGTCACAGACTGATTTAAAATCCAGGTGCTCTGTGGTATTATTCTTTTTGTCCTAAGTCAACCTTAGTCTGCTTCATACAATAAATCCCATGAGCTACACTGTATACACCACGTTATCTTTATCCAATCTCCTGTTGTTGGGCATGCAGGCTGATTCATGCCTTGGCCGTCATGAAGTGTGAGTCAGTAAATACAGGTATGTGGGATCTCCCAGGCCTGCTGACATCCATTCCTCTGTGTATACACACGGGAGCAGTACAGCTAGGTCATAGCTGAGAGATGCTTTCTCAGACTGGGATGACTTCATCCCAGGCACGTCTCATAGTGGACTGTGTTGCCTGCATGCTGCTTTCACCTTCCACATATCTGGATTCTCCAGAAGCCGATTCGGAGAAAAAGATGTATAGGGAAGTTGGTAGGAAAGTAGAGAGGCAAGGAAGGAAGACGAAGAAAACAAGGGAGTCGTGATAATCTGCTGAGTTAGCTGTCTGAGGCCGCGATAGAACACCATGACCAAGGCATCATAGAAACAGTTTGCTTGGGTTTGCAGCTCCAGAGGGCTGATTCCATGGCAGTAGGAAAACAGGGCTGCAAAGGGAAGGTGTCAGGATTGGGACCTTCAGAGCTCACATCCTCAAACACAAGCCTGGGGTAGAGTCTTAGATAGGGTTTGCTATTGCTGTGAAGAGACACCATGGTCATGGTAATATAAAGCAAACATTTAACTGAGGGTGGCTCTCTCACCATTTCAGAGGTTCAATCCATCATGATCAAGACAGGGAGAATAGCGACATGCAGGCAGACATGGGGATAGAGCAAGCAACAGGAAGTCGACTGACTGTCACACTGATGGTAACTTGAGATAAAAGACCCCAAAGCCCGCCCCGCAGTGACACACTTCCTCTAACAAGGCCATACTTTCTCATAGTGCCACTCTCTTTGGGGGCCATTTTCTTTTAAACCATCACATGTAGAAAGAGAAAGCGGGAAGTAGGGCCAGGCTTTTTGGTCTCAAGGCTGCCTCTAGTGGCCTTCTTCCCCTAGCAGTGCTGTGCCTCCTAAACCTCTTGAAAAAGTACCACCAACTGGGGACCAAGCATTCAAAGGCCAATCTTTTGAGAGACTGGTACTTACTCTGGATGAGGACTCCAGGCAACAACATGGAACTCAAGCTCCCACCACCAAACAGGGAAACTGGATCCTTTCATTAGCAACTGTTCCTTTACCCTCTATCATTTATTACAATCCTTACGCTAAGAAGGCATCGCTCCCCATACAATTGTTAGATTTTTACTGTGTGGTACTTAAGAATTACAAAGGTGTAGCACATTTTGCATGATTCAATTTAATTCCCAGCAATATTTTATGTCTTTGGTATGGGGGCAGGTAGCTCCTTCACTCATTGGAGACTACTAGATAAGAAAGGAAGCTTCCCTGTAGGGTAAAGAACCAGAAATCTGAGGCTTGTCCTCTTAGCCATGGGAGCCTCCAAGGATTTAAACACTGTTCCTGTGGGGAAGGTTTGTGTTGGGTTTTCTGCTTTGTATGATTCTGCTAAGAAATCTAAGAAATCTTGAATTTAAATTGTCAGAGATTGCCCAATGTATTAACTGAGAAGCTTCTTATTTCAAGTTTCCTAAAATAATTTAAACTTTCTTTTTGATGTTTTTTCTATCAATCCCTGTGCTTTGTGGGTTAACTAAGAAAATTAGAGGTAAGTTATTCATAAAAAATTAAATGATAGCATCAGCATGAGTCTGTGAATGACTTGGTTTTTACCACACATCTACTGAGTACCAGGAAGGGAAAGCATGTGTATTCACTTTAGAACTCGGGAAAGAGCAGTCCAAAGGCTGACATTGGTGTTCGTCAAAGTCACTGCTAAGACAAGTCAAAGTCCTCAAGATGAGCCATTTTTTAGGAAGAAAATAAGTACAGTCAAATATGATTAAACTAAGAATTAATTCTGCTTTTACAGTAGTAAAAATTCTAATCCTGAGTCAGACCCTAATGTGTATATGATTGTGGGCAAGCACACTTCTCCGTCCACATCAAATGACAGCACAATGTTATGTAAATTAAATGATGAAGGAGAAGAAAGGACAAAATTGGAAAGCATTAAAGGTAAACCTCCCTTTGGTCTTTTACTTTATGAAAATATACAAGATTAAAGGGGAATTAAAGATCTATGTATGGGAGAAGGAAAATGAATGTCCATATCTCACTGTATAAAAAAATCAACTTTTAACAAGTAAGAATTTAAATTTTAGACTTGAAACTTTAGAATTTCTAGAAGACAACTGGACAAATACTTCAGGATGTTAGACTGAACTGACTCCAAGAAACAACAAGAAAGCTTTGACATGTGGGAGAATGTTGAGCCAAGTCTTCTGCACAGCAAAGGACGCACACAACACAGCACAGGCAAGCACACAGCAGGGCTGGAGAGAAGGCACCGTGCTAAGGACTTGCTGCTCTGCAGAGGGCCCGAGTTTGGTTCCAGCACCCATGGGAGAGACTCACAAATGCCTTTTACTCCAGATTCTGGGAATCTGACAACTTCAGCAGACCTCTATAGGGTCCTGCACTCATATCTGTCACTTCATCCCCCCACAGTGATTCAGGTACAAATGTACTTGTAATTAAAATAAAACTGAATAAGGAGACATAGAAGTGGATAGCAAATGCATTAAAAACATACAGAGTCCTAACTCCCTGCATCACAATATTGTTCCCCATTCTTAACGTGGGAAAGACTTTTTTTAAAAAAAAAAACCTAACTCCCCTTAAGATTCCCAGGTGTTGCCTAGAGGTGATGGCACATGCCTTTAATTCCAGCACTTGAGAGGCAAAGGCAGGCAGATCACAGAGAGTTTGAGGCAAGCCTGATCTACAAAGCAAGTTCCAGGACAGCCAGGACTGTTACACAGAGATGCCCTGTCTCGAAAAACAAAGATTACCATTTGTATTACCAGATTGGTGTGAGGCTGGCTGTCACTGAGCCTTGCGTCTGGGCAGAGAATAGGGACAGTGCATGGCCAGGTCGGGGGCTGGAAAGCCGCAACTGCTCTCTTCTAGCTGGGGCAGACACGGTAGCAGCAGTAATAAGCCTGAGCAGGTGTGAACGGGTGTTGAGGCAGCTGCTCTGGCATGGCAGGGGTCTGAGGAGAGGGTCCAGGGAAAGCCTGGAACCCACTGGGAAGGAGAGCAAGCTGCCTGAAAAGTGGACACCCAGATGTGTGAAAGAAGTCTGGGTGGCAAGTGAGAACACGGGGCCGCCTGAATGACGCAGCTAGCCAGTGTTGGGCAACTAACTCTGGAGGCATTTGGAGCCCAGCCACCTGTGGCATTTGGGGCTGGGGGTGGGTGGCAGCTGGAGGCTGCTGTATAGAGACTGCATCAGGAAAACCCTGAACTCACATGGAAGAAAAGCCAGCTGTTGAGGAGGTAGAGAGGTGGGGGCTTCACCGCCTTGACGGGAACTAATAATGCCCCTCATTGGGTGCTAGATGAAGCATTTATCTAAGCTATTCTTTTAACAATAAAAACTAAGTAGTCAGATTTGGGGCTAGAAACCCGATAGATCCAATAGAGTGACAGAGTGATGGAGGAACAGTCAGCTGACTCTTCCTCTGCACCTTCCCAGATCAAAAGGCCTACAAATCTTTCTAAGCCCCCCCCATTCCTTTCCATTTCTCCCTATCCTAATCTGGGTCTACCAAAAACTGTATGCTTTATTCCGGCAAGCTGAATATGCACTCTGCTCTCTGATTCAAGGTTTAACATTATTGGCTGCCTGGTAGTAACAGTGCCATCAAATCTCCTGCAACATCAGCATCTTTTTCTGTTTTGTAGTATGCACAATGTCTTTGCTCTAAGTCCTGGTCTCTTTAGATAAATATTGTCTTCTATGATTATATCTAACATCAGATACAGCCATCTACAGAGTCATCTATGACTGGGAGTGTGCTAAGCCTTCCATATTGTTAAAGAATTATCCCATTCAATAGCAACAGAATGCCATATAACCAGTGTTAGTATTCCTTTCACTGCATCAGGAAATAGATTCAGAGAGTGTGGGGTATTAGTCGAAGGTAGAAGACAGACAGCTTTGGGTAAACTGTAGTTCAGAGCTATGTCTTCAGATTTCTGGAAGCTGTCACTTTAGTGTGCTACTGAAACTCTTTGCTTTTCTTCAAACCATCTTATTAACTTTCACAATGTTCTTTAATATAAGCACAGTAAATTTGATTTCTTTTTAATATTGAGAATGACTTTGCTTCATCCAGCAATTTGTGGGGCAGACAAACAACTAAATCATCCTGGTGAGAAGGTTCTCAGACACTTTTCTTTTGCATTACATTCTGAGCAACAGAAGATAAATACTTCATTTTTCATTAAAATTATGTTGGAATTCAGTGTCAAATGTCCACAGTGTTTCTTTGTGTTTGAAGAAAAAGAAATAGAGATCCCATCTGGTTGAGATGCGTTCCTCGGTCTCTAACCCACCTCACTGCAGTACTGTAAAATGTGTGATTCTTTTATAACTTAAAGATGACATTTATGCTATTCCAGACTCATGGAGTTGAATGTGTGCTTAGTGTTGGGTTTTATAGCATAGAACAACAGGAAAAGGGGAGAGCAGTGGTAAATGGTGAAGAGAGAGTGGCCTGTTTCTAGAACTCTGTTGTCTGAGTTGTGTGATGCACTGATGCACTAAGAAGTGTGAGGATCTGACTAAAGGAGCCAAGATGAGGAATTTGCAAATGCCAAAGTCATCAAAGTGCCTGCATATCTCTGATCTGAAATTTCAAAGTTTGAAATACTGCCAAGCCTCACGTTATAGAAATCCATAGATAGTGCAGCAAGTGGAAAAAGCCATACCTGCTCCCTGTAAACAAGCAAAATAAAAACACACATGTGTTAAAGTTTTCTATGAAATTTCTTTCATACAAATATACAGAGTATAAAGGACACATAAGTGAATTCCATGTCTACATTTGGGTACTCCCATGACATATTAATTACATGAAAGCACCTAAATTTAAAAATCTATCACACTTCTGATTCCATTTCACAAAGAGGACCACATCTTGTATCACATGTTCAGGCCCATTTACAAAGAAAAGATGCATTGCCACTTTCTAAATTATTAATAGTGATTAATCATAAACTAATCCCTCATATTTTTTCTTGATGGTGAATATTACCGGGAAAAAGACTTTGTACCTTGGACTAAAAGCCACTTTTGGAGGCTTCCATGAGTCACTCATTGATATCTATGTATCATGCAGGTAAGTGTCTATGCCACAGTCTGGCTTTTTCCATTTATCTAAAATAGTTTTTCACAACAGAGGTCTGTGGTTGCATAGAAGTGCTCATATCTGAGAAGCAGGTGAAAGCCACAGCTTGTCTATCAAACTTGTAAATTCTCTGGTATAGTGAAAAGAGGTTGATTCAAGGAATATGTCAGGGGAGACAATAAAAATGATGAGGCCAGGTTTGACTCTACATGCTACATACAGTGGGTGAGCGCTGGGCCAGTTGTCATCATTAAGAGAGCCTTTGCAGTTGAGAGGTGGTGGCGCATACCTTTAATCCCAGAACTCAGGAGACAGAGGTAGGTGGTTCTCTGTGAGTTTCAGGACAGCCAGGGCTACACAGAGAAATTCTGTCTCCACAAACAGAGAAGGTAGGAGATGGCTGGGGATGCATTCCCACATGGTGGCTCACAACTGCTGGCACCTCCAGTTTCAGAGGTATGACACATTTTTCTGTTCTTTGAAGGCACCAGACAAGCGTGTAGTCCACATACAGAGAGTGAGAGGCCTTGGAGCATTCAGCTCTAAACAGGATGAGTCCCTATTAAATCAGGTATCACGGGACCTTGTGGAAGAGGAGGCAGAAAGAGTATAAGGGCCAGACATTCCGGGGTACAGCAAGAAAGCAAAGTCCACAGGATCAAAAAGATCAGATCTCACCTGAACTCACAAGAACTGAGGCAGCGTGTACAGGACTGCACCAGTCTGCACCAGGTCCTCTGTGTATATATTATGGTCTCCAGTCTAGTGCTTTCATGTGGTTCCTGAGTGTGAAAATAAGTGGGTCTTTTGGGCTCTTTCCCTTTTGTTTTGTTTGTTTTGCCCAGTTCTGATGTGTTAGGTTTTTTATCTTATTATATTTTTATTTTACTATATCTTATTTTATTATTATCCTTTAGACACCTGCTTGTTTTCTAATGAGAGATGGAAAGGAAGTGGATTCATTTGGTGGAGGGGGGAACTGAGAGTAGAGAGAGGGAAAAATTATAATCAGGTTATTTTGTGTGGGATAAAAACTATTTTAAATAAAAAGGGGGGGAGTATGGAACACAGTAAGCATAACAGGGATGACCAGTTCTCAGTGGCTTGCGACTAAAAAGGTTAGCGATCATTCCACCAAGTTAATAAGATTTCAAGCTACCATCACGGAAGAAAATTTATCAGGACATACCAAAATTCGCAATTTAGAAGATGCTTTCTCGCGGCCCTTTCGATTTGAAGAACATTTCAGCTAACGAATGCTTGTCCACAGCAGCCTGAAGAATAAGACTAAGGATTCGAATGAGCTTCATTCTTTTGAAGGAATGGGTTTACTAAGTTACCATACACCAATGAAGGAAACTATGGTCAGTATTAGACCAGCTTGGAAAGGAGTTGAGTATGAAGAACATTCTCTTCTTCTATAACATACATTGACTTCGATGGGTGTGCACTCAGAGTTCAGAAGAAAGAGGAGGAGGAGGTGTTGGAGAGTTGAGCTGGTAAATAAAAATGTCTGCAGCAACAAGAATGGAGACCTGGATCTGAGTTTGAACTCCTAGTACCCAAGTCATAAGCCAGGTGTGGTTATATGGTCTCATGACCCCACAATTGCTAGGGATGGAGACCAATGGCTTGCTGTTCACCAGGCAAGCCCCATGTCCAAGAGACTCTGTACGTTAAGGAATAAAGCAGAGACTCATATAGCAGGACACTGACACCCTCCACTGCCACACACACACACACACACACACACACACACACACACACATACCGAGAAAGAGAGAGAGAGAGAGAGAGAGAGACAGAGACAGAAACAGAGAGAGAGAGTAATAAAGTTCCTGGGTCTTCCAAATATACTCAGTTAAAAAAAATCAATAGTCAGGCTCCTAAGGTGCATTCATCAGGTAAAGAACTTACTGATAAGCCTGATGACCTCATTTTCATCCCCAGAATACACATGATGGGAGGAGAAAACTGACAGAGCAAGTTGTTCTCTGATCCACATATATAAAATCATACATAGATATACAATATAAACAATTGAAATACATTTCAAAAGTTTCAAAAGCAATGAATACTGAGTTATCAAACGTACACAGCATTGTAAACAGAGACTGTTCTTTTGTTTCCTGGCTTCCCATACCCAAATACTCCTGCAAAAACTATATTAATTGTAACACTGTTTGGCCAATGGCTCAGGTATATTCCTAGCTAGCTCTTACATATTAAATTAATACATTTCTATTAATTTATGTATCACCATGAGGCTGTGGCTTACTGGTAATGTTCTGACATCTTTCTCCTTCAGCAGCCACATGGCATCTCCTTGCCTCTGCCTACTTTCTCTGATTTCCCTCTTGGCTTTACTCTACTAAGCCATTGGCCAAAATAGCTTTATTCATCAACCAATAAAAACAATACATACACAGAAGGACATCCCATATCATAGCATAGGCATATTAACCAACAAAATCAGAAAACATAACATACAGCATTACTGTATATATGTTCCTACACGAATATTATATTTTATAACTCTTTAAGCAACTGTTTCTTCAGTATCATAAACTCCTTCTCACCATTAAATGACAGAAACTACAGCCTAATCTCTGACTTATTGTACTCAAAGTCCCCAGTTTTCTCATCAAATATTTTTTTTTAACAGAAACAAAAATTATTCAAGAATCCACTTAAAAATTACTACTTTTAGTTAAAGGGCACATATTTCAATAAAAAAACCTTACTATCTAAAATATTATGATTTTTATTCTAGTGGTTTCCTGTTTCTATGGAGGGAAGGTCATGATTTGTTACTTATAATCACTGGAAACCATTTCAGCTAATTTAAGAAGAAAGGACAGTTATTAAAAGGATATGAACCAGAGGACAATTTCCAGAATGACAGGGGAAGGCCCTAGGGATTCTGTGCTGTGAGACATCTGCAGAGTGTGAGCTCATGTGTGTGTGCCTGCCCAATCAATCTTCAGAAGCTGTCTATAGGGAAGTGAACAAAAGCATAAACATTTGCTAAAAAGAAAATATCAGAAGAGAGATGAGGCTCCAGCCTTGAGTCACAACTCCTCCCAGCACAGACACATGCCACTCCAGAAGGATGAACCTTCCACCCTGGGCAGGTGAGCCTCAGACCTGGGGAAGACTGAGATCCCCTTTCCCACGGTTCCAAATGCAGGCTATAGCACTTTCTGGGAAAGCAGATTTTCTTCTTCCTCATCCCTCCTCAGGATCCATGCTGCAGCAGCTGAAACAAATGGATCCTGCCCTTGGCCATACAGCCCTCAGCCACAAGAAGAGAGGTGTGCCAGAAGTAAAGGCTGGGAATAAAGAAGCCTTAGCTTCATTGACCCTCAGTCATTCCTAACATGGAATTTTCATGATGAAGAAAGCCAGAAAACACAAACTACCACCCTGTTCAGTTCCCTTATTCTATTTCAAAATTATAAAAATATCTTATATATAAATACATATATATATGTACATTTATTATTATTCATGAACATGAACATACATGCATACACACACAATGAACAGCAAGCTTGTCTTGGAGCAAATTTGAGTTTATAAAATAAATTATCTAAAAATGCCCATATTAAACAGCAACAAAAATATGAGACATAAATAAGCACTATAAACTATCTGTCAGAAATTCAGATATCAACTTAGCATAAAAATTCCAGAGTCAACGGTATATTCAAAAATTAAACAAATGAAACATTGACAGGCTTTTGATGTAGTTTTCCAGAAGGCCCATGTGTTAAAAGCATAAATATTTTTCAACATCTACCAACTATAATGGGATGAATACTATACACTGACTAAACAGAGATTCCATATTTTATTTAATACATCTTATTTAGAGTATAATTAAATTATTCCCCCTTTCCTTTCTCCCTCCAACTCCTCCTATACTCCCATCTCCTTCTCAAACATTGGCTTCTTCTTCTTTTATTACTATTGTTATGTTATGTTTGAGTCTCTTTTTACTGTTTGTGACTCCATATTTTAAAAGTAAAATCATCAAAATAGAAAATTCACTTGTGGAAATCAATGTTAGATTTCAAATACAAAAAAAGGAACAGTGCATTTACATTTGAAGAATGGATATATTATCCACAGAACACAGAGGTCAAAATAGAAACTAAGAAAAGCAATTACAACCTTCAAGAAACATAGGCCAGCACTGGGCCCTACAGACACATGCAGATGAGTACTAACAGAGATGGTCAGATAAAGGGAATAAAGTTTAAAATTAAAAGTTCTCAGGGCTGGAGATATGGCTCAGTGGTTAAGAGCAATGGCTGTGTTTCCAGAGGTCCTGAGTTCAATTCCCAGCAACCACAAGAGGGTTAAAAACCATCTGAAATGAGATCTGGTGTCCTCTTCTGGCCTTCAGGCATACATGCAGGTAGAACACTGTACACAATAAGAGATGGCTCAGAGGTTAAGAGCATTGCCTGCTCTTCCAAAGGTACTGAGTTCNGGTGCCCTCTTCTGGCCTGCAGGCATACACACAGACAGAAAATTGTATACATAACAAATAAATAAATAAAATTACAAGTTCTCTGGACATGCTTATATTCATTTCTTTTCAGAAAAATAGTATTAAATAAGATTTATTTCAATGAAGAATTCATACTGTGTTATGTATAAGAAGCATAACAGTAATGCCTATCAGAAGGAGAGAGCAGGGCTGTATAGAAGCAATGTTCCTATTGTAGCTGTAGTGAAGTCACAGCAAAGTCAAGGAAGATCAGGATAAGACAAGACACATATGACACACCCTAGAAATGCCTAAATGACTTTCTTATAGCAGTGCAGAGAATCATAGCAGAAATAAGATTATCAAAATATTAGGTTATAATAGAAGAAAGCAATAAAGGATAAATGAAGGAGTTAAAAGATGAAAATTAATAGAAACTATAATTATACCTAAACCAAATTTTAAGTTATCAGAAATAATAGCAAATATTAAGGAATATATATATATATATTTATGCCATGCCTCTTGGAAATATAATGTTCCCCCTAAGAGCCATAGACAATGTAACAGAAACACCACTGCCAGGCGTAAAAGAAAAAACCTTTCAAGTCCTAGAGATTCTCAGGACAGTATAGGCCTTTGCTATTGTCATGAATGCCTTTCCAAAGCCAAAGGTACAACCCTGTTGCTGAAGCCATCACAAACTTCAGACACAGGATTTGGAGGACCTGAGCCAGAACTGACCTGGAAGCTCCCCTGTAATGATGAACTCTCAAACAACATGACTATCAAGGTTTATGTTGGGGGTAAACCCCACTAAACCTCTCAGGGCTCAGAAGAATCACTATAGCAGACAAAAGCTGGCTAAAGATATCTGAAGGTAAATAAAACAAATTAGCTCACATAAGTCTTTTATCATGTCTCATTTCTTTTGCCTAGGCTCTCTAATTTGTTGCTCCTCTTTGTGGTTCTTTCGCTGCTCTCTCGCTGGTCCCTCTTCACTGTTCCTCATTGTTCCACCCATCCCACATGGTTTTTTGTTTATATACCACACAGTTAATGAGCATGCAATACACAGAATCACAAAAAGTGGGTGAATTGGAAAGGAGGCACCTTGCATCTCAAAGGGGCAAGGCTGTGAAGTTCTCCACAGATATCAGGTGGATTAATTAAGAATCAATACAAAATTCCAAGAAGGTTTGTGCACTCACCACATTTCTTAAGTGTATCTAGTTAAGCTAGACATCTGTGATTAATAATTGCAGAAAGACATAGCAGTGCTCTTCCTCTTCTTTTCTTGGTGGCTGAAAACACAGCCTTGGTAACCATAGTAACCCTGCTTTCTTTTTTCCGTTTGATATTTTTTGCTTCTTTGTCAAAAATCAGGTGTTTGAAGATTTGTGGATTGATATCCGGGTCTTCTATTTGATTCCATTGGTCCTCCTGTCTGTTCTTATGCCAATACCAGGCTGTTTTCAGTACTGTAGCTCTGCAGTAGATTTGAAGTCAGGGATTGTGATGCCTCCAGAAGTTCTTTTATTGTACAGGATTGTTTTTGGATGAAACCCATTATGGAAGGGACAAAACTGAAATTTTACAAGATTTCTACAGAATTGACTGTGACTATCCTAAAGACAATGTTCCCGAAGCTCTGCAAGTTGGGTTCTCCATATGGAGTGGGCAAGCCCTTTGAGAGGTTATCTGATCCCAGTCAGTCGTAGACACATGTACATATGAGCAATATTGAGTGGATGCAACAGGTTCTATTAATATCCATACATATTTTTATTTTTTCATACATGTGTATGTGTAATAGTAACAATTCAAGAACAGATCATGAATTTAAAATACACACTGCTTAAAAATTCTAAAGATTCAAGCATTATAATTTTTAGTATTGAACATATATTTATAATACATTTAAATATATTCATAATATATTTTAGTATTAGATAAATAATTTATTACATATGTGATTTTAGTATTACATATATGTTTCGATATAACAATATTAATCAAGTGAGGTATTTTCTTCCATTCTTTATTAACCAGTGTTTTATAAATATTTTAAACAATAAAAAGTATTTAATAGTAAAATAACTTTAATTACTTTAAAAATAATAGCTCAGGAAACTTTCTTTAATATTTATTTATTTATTTTACAGTGTTCTTCCTACATGTATCCCTTCATGCCAGAAAAGGGCAGCAGATCTCATTACAGACGGTTGTAAGCCACCATGTGGTTGCTGGGAATTGAACTCAGAACCTCTGTAAAAGCAGCCAGTGCTCTTAACCTCTAAGCCATCTCTTCAGCCCCTCAGGTAAATTTCAATCTTTTGTTTTACAACTTCACATTCCTCTCCCTAGTTACAGGAATTCCCAATATTGTGTTTCCAGTTTCTGTGATAACCATCCTGACAAATAGCAACTTAGATGGGAAAAGGTCAATTTGTTTTATGCTTTACACCCCATTATCCAAGGAAATGAGGGCAGGAACTCCAGGCAGGAAGTAGAGCAAAGACCATGGAGGAAAGTTTCTTCTTCTTCTGTTTGCTGAGCCTGCTTTCTTATATAGCTAAGCCCACCTGGCTAGGAATGGTACCATCCACAGTGTGCTGGGCCCTCCCATACCAATCATTAATCAAAATGTGCCACAGCTTATATCTACAGGCCAATCTGATGGAAACAATTTCTCATTTGAAGCTTTGTCTTCACAGGTATGTCAAAGGCTTGTACAGAGTCGAAAGAAACCAACCAGCACACCCCACTACTTTCTGACGGTCTCTGGGCATTTCTTCACCATTACTTCAGGTATGTTGTAGATATAGCTCACGGTCCTTGGAAGGTAGGTGCTCTCACCTGTGCATTTGGGAGAGTTCCTGTCTCATTATCTGTCATTCCTGATTCATTGCTGACTCATAAATCTTCCATTGAAAGACCCTCACCAGAATTGGTGCTTGAGAAATTTGTAACTCAGGGCAGATGGAAAATTACAAATTGCAGCTTGGGCCAAACTTGCTGATGCCTGCGGGTTTGATCCACTATCTGAGAAGGAACATCTGGTCCCCAAGGCTCTCTACTGAACCTTGAAANGCTGATGCTTGCTTTATCTAGATTTATGGTTTTTCGGGGAACTTAGGAACAGGCTCGAACCAGGACCCTATAGAAATGCTGCTACTATGCTTGCTTGTTTTTGAAACCCTTACACTCTATAAAAGTTGTTTGAAAAGCTTGTTTGGTGAGCCCAGTCTGCCTGGCTGGACACCCACGAGCTCGTGTAATCGATATTAATAAAAGCCTCTTGCTGATTGCATCCATTGGCCTGTTTATTGGGAGGAAATTCTCACTCTCTTGAAGATCCTGGCCTGAGGGTCTTTTACCATGGACGGCGTAGACTACTTCTAATGAAGCCTTCAGCTCAGAGTCGGAAGCACCTGCCCTTCCTCTAAACTGTTGAGTAAGCTTTAAGGACTCTGCTCTCCTATGACTTAGTGAAATTGATGACCCAAAAATAAAAGTTAAAGCCTCTATATTCCTTTCTGGAAATAAAAAGTAGAACATGAAGGGCTGGGAGGAAACATACCAAGAGCTTTTCAGAGGAGCCAATAAATTCAGGTTATTTCTAATGTGTGGAGTTCATTGCAAACAGCAATTAAGTTGGCAAGAGGCTCTGAAGTGTAATTGGAATGTGGACACTGAAGGTTTGAGGCAATGGTGTAAATATTTTCAAATACGATGTGATCTGGGTTGATGGTAAGTATACAGGATGCATAGTTAAACCTGGGTTGCTAGCTAGACACTTAGTATTTGATTTTAGAAAATGTGATAGACACAAATATAGACACATTGGAGCAATTAGGGTGTCTCTAGCACCAAGAGAAAGATAAAAGATTTCTGCCTCCTATTTCACAGATGAATGGAGCCATGAACTCACATAATTTAAAACGATTTGCTTTCCAGAGGTTCCATCCTCTGGGTTATATGCATATTAATTAGTTCAGCAACTGTTTCCTGAGTTCCTACTGCAGGCCCAATGCTCTAGGGAGGTGTCTGTGCAAGTGCAGAACCATGGAGAGAAGAAACTGTATACATGTCAGGTGGCTTATGCTACTGGGGTGGAGTTGAAGAAAGCAGTTCAAAGGTGTGTATGAAGATACACACAGACACAGGCAGACAAGTTCATGTGTGCTTCTACTCAAGAAGCTACAGGAGTTCTACCACCCTCCGTTAAGTTTAGGGAATCACAGAAGTCCTATTTAGTTTTTAAATCCATACTTTTATTAATCTATGTGGATAGGCTTTTACCTATTAAAATGAAAATTATTTTCAAATTAGCTACCAAGGAAAGAGCAAGTTTAATATAGAAACTCAAGATACACCTAAAGTTAATTCCAAAAGTATACATAATTTTAAAATAAAAGTCAAACATATACTATGGAAATAGAATTGAGGATCTGGATGTAATGGATTTCATAGCTGAATTATTAAAGAGCAGCACACTCAGTTTGGGCTTGCTGGCAGCTATCTCTGATCCCAGAAGTTGGATAATGGAGGCAATAGAATCAGAAGTTCAAGGCTATTGCCAGCTACATTAGTGAATTCAGACTTTTTCCCCACCCTCACTCTCAAAAAGAGAAGCAAAACAAACAAAGAAACAAACAAACAACAACAACAAAAGGAGTAAAACAAAAGGCCTATGAAATTCAACAAATTTCCTAAGGCAAAAATCTAATTTAGACAGATTCTAAAACAGGAACATCCTTAAGTGAAATGATAGCAATTTTTTTTTTTTTTACAAAGCAAAAGCTATAGGATAAACCAGGATGCAGAGATAAAAATAAAGGAACAGTTTTACATCAGCTTTCTGTACAAAAGAAATCAAGTGATCAAAAATAGGATACAGAGGACCTGAAGGACTTAGTCAATTACACAGTCTTAGTGCTCTGCCTGTGCACTGCCCATCTTGATAACTGGACACTGTCCTATCTCAAGGACACTTTAAAATTCCACATAGGTCTTAATGAGTATATGAGCAGTTCTGATAAAAGTAGAAATGCTGATCACAACAAAATGAAGTTGGAACTAACAGAAGTGTAAAACAGGAAACAGTTCTTGCAGGTAAAATGGAGTCTAAAGTCAAAATGACAGCCCTCAGGCCAAGGTGCTCTTGCCTGCTCCATTCATCCCCTCCCCCCGCCTTGTCTTGTGACTAATGAGATGAATCTTCCTCTGAGGGCTTGAATAGGGGGTTGTATGTTGCCCTTAGAATCATAAGCTTGGTAGCGTTTATATGATGTTGAAAAAAAGCATGCAATGGCATTGATAACATGGGAGCAAACAGCAGAATAAGGATCTGGAGAGTTGGGGACTGATCAGACTTGTGATGAGGGCTGTCAACTAGGGGAACCAGTTGAGAAGTGATTCATAACAGTTAGAACTTCATTTTCTTTCTTCCTCCCTAGTGAAGAGATTTTCTTTTACTTTTGTTAGGGTCTCTTTAATAACACCTGAATGTTTGGCACAAAAGCAACATGTTTCTCCCAGGGCCATGCCTAAATCTCCATCCTAAAGAAAAGTAGGTCCAGCCCATGCCAGATTTGCAGGACCATTTCAGCCAGCCTTCCAACTTGATTTTGTAGGAAAGGGATGGAGGAACAGAGGTGGGAAATGTCTCTGTCAGTTTGTTCACTTAGGACCTGAAAGTTACGATCCCCAGCAATTAAGGCTGCTGTACCAAGGCAAGGGATGGTGACCCTACAATACCTGCTCTTATCAGGAGGGGGACAAGTATAGGAGGTGCCCTTCTTGTGCATAGCAAGCCTGTAGTCCCCAAATGCATTCTCCCTGCCTCCTCTTCATAGTGTAAGACTTGAGGCATGATATGGACTAATGCACAAAGCTTAGGCTTATCTCTCTCAGTGAAATGTCCTAAAGAGGGGCAGAGTGTCAAGGCTTAATCATCTTTAGCAGTTCACAAAACGTTAGCCTTAACGATGGTAACTTCTGAGTTGTAGTTCATCTGATATTAAGATAAGACTTAACTCCAACTTATAAACATATTCTACAACAAGACTGGGAACATTCCTGACCATAGTGTTCCTTATAGAACATAGCAGTGTCTTATATGACTCGGTTAACCAAAATAGCCATAGCTTAGCAATGCTAGGAAAAACAAGGAGCTTAGACATGTATCTTTAAACCAGTTTTTTTTGTAAACTTAAATGAACCTAAAATAAGGAAAGATATTCTTTAAGCCAATGATGTCAATTTTCTGTAGGGCATTGTTATGCAAATGTATGACATGCAGGCAACTCTAGGTTATTTCTGTAAAAGAATCATTTGACCCCAAAGGGTCATGACCCACAGGTTCAGAAACTGCTCCACGTTCTCTGCCAGACTGTTTAAGGTCACCATCTTACTTCATCATATGCTAGATATACCCCAGTTCCTATTAGCAGCTGTGGCCCTAACTTTAGCTAGCCAGTGACTACACTGGGTGTTTGGGATTCCAGTGTAGTCTTGAGCCTTCCTCAGGGTGAGCCTTCTACCATAAAAACCAAGTTTTGAGTTGACATATTTCAGTTAACGAAAAGAGTTAGAAGCAGAACTAAAGGGGTTAAAAAGCAAGGTTAGCGCATTGAACACTTGCCCAGAACCATAGACGTTGATGGATTAGGTCTTTGTTTTAAGGTTACCTGTGCAGCCTTCTGATTATTAACCCTGTGTTAAAAGTTTTAAGCTAACTCTTTTTGTTACAAATATTGCAGATATTTAACCATACCCAGTAAACTTACAAGGCAATAATTCCTTGGCTGCTCTACTCTTGCTCTTCCTGTCTGCTAATTTTTGACCCTGAGCACAATGACTTTAAAAGAAAGTTTTAATCCGAAAAAGGGTGGGCGATAACCAAATTCCAGAGCCAACTTTTCAGTAAAACAGGGCAATACAAAACAGTGTTAATATTATTCATGCCCAGGGGACATTTGTATTTCTGTTACATTAGTTCCAATGACCAGAACACCCACAGATTAATTTTGAGCCAGGGCAGTCGGCTGCAACTGTCACAACATACAGAACACAGTAAATTCATGCATTCAAGACCAGTCAGACACAGGCATGCCATGGCCACATTCATGCATTCAAAAGAGACAGATAAAACTTTCCTTACATCCTTCAGATGTAATTTCAAAGACTGGGGGTGGGGGAGGCAGAATCCAGTTCCCAAGATATAGGAGTGAGAGTGGCTGCCTACTTCCCTGTCAGAGACTATGGGTCTTTAAGCTGCCCACTGTACCCAAATCATAGATCCAGCCTTGGCTTAAGGGAGCCAAAGTGTACCTCTTGAAGAGCAGCACATTTTTTAAAGTTTTTGAAGCACTGTAATATGAGATCTAGGATTGTAACAGAAGGTAAAACAGCTTGCCCATAATCTTAAAGTATAACAAGACAGAAATCAACACAAAAAAGCAATATCAAAAAGCAAAACTGACAATTATAAGATCAATTGTGGGAACAGCAGCCCCGAGTTATGATATCCCTGCCCCCATTTGAGGTGCTTATCTGCAAAGAAAACATAATAAATATCCTCTGCTCCTGGAGTGGGGGTAGGAATTTTGAGTGCACGGTGACCGTTCTTTGATCCCTGCCGGGGTCAGGTTACNGGTGCTTATCTGCAAAGAAAACATAATAAATATCCTCTGCTCCTGGAGTGGGGGTAGGAATTTTGAGTGCACGGTGACCGTTCTTTGATCCCTGCCGGGGTCAGGTTACA
>LOJH01008472.1:9655-29560 GCA_001685095.1 Ellobius talpinus
GCAATGTGTGCTAGTTACATAAGAAGCAAGCAGCTTTTCTAAGTGAGCATTATTTTTTCATGAGAAATATAGCTTAGCTGTACACATCAAAAATCTATTTCCATTAACCTTTTCTTGAACTTACTTCTTGTAAAAGGAATAATAGCTCTGATATTAAGCTATGGAGCTCTCTCCTCCACTCCTTATTCCTTTCTTCCTGCTCCTTCTCCTCGCCCCCTCCCTTTCTTCCTCCTCCTGTGCAGGAACACTTGCATGTATGGGGATACGCATGAATGTTTAGCTTCATACACCCATGCGTGCGTGTGTATGTGGAGACTGGAGGTTGATGCAGGTGTCTCTCCTGACCAGACTCTGTCTTTACTGTCTGTGTTTGTGCCAGCATCTTGGTTTTTATCTCCTCCCCATGATCTGGTTTCAGCCTTCCAGGGTTTCTCTAGCCTTCTTCTTCCTCCTCTGAGACACACTCTCATTGTAGCCTAGACCGACCTTGAGATTGCAATTCTTCTGTCTCAGTCACCTTCATGCTGGAATGACCTGTGTGCACCACCGTACCTGGTCCATTTTCAGATTCTTGGCTTTTGTTCAATTGTAAAGAAATAAAAGCCTTTTAGCTACACTTCTCTAGACACCATAGACGAATATGACTAACCTGAATTATATTCTTTCTCCCTCTTACGTTGAACCTATGCCAGCCTGGCTCTCAGACGCCTCTCCGTGACCAGATGTATCCCTTGCTATTCCCATCCAATAGAATCTCTTTCCTTTCAGTTGGGTCTTGTTGGTCTGATGGACAGACGATGACAGAAGGGATGGGACATCACTTTCAGATTAGCATACACGACAGGTTTTGTCTGCCCCCTATTATCTCTAGAAAAGCCTGTTGTACCTTTCAGAAAACCTCTGTGACTCAGAATAAGGTTGCGACCATGCAGGCTAGATGGACCACCACTCTAACCAATAGCTCCACTCTATTCTCACTGGGAACCATGGGCCCGGAGTATCCTGCTGGGTCCTAGCTAGATTCTTGACTCATAGACATGAAGGGATAACAAATGATTATTTAGATGGCTCAGTGTTGAGTAATTGGCTCTGTGCCAATACCCATCAGCCAAGTGTCACTACGATGACATACCTGTCACAAAATGATGCTGAAGCAAAGTGAATATGTTTTGGCCCATGGTTCTAGAGTATTAAGTCCAAGATGCGGTAATTCCATTAGTACCATTGCATCTTCTGGAGAAGACCATGTATTCAAGCCATACAGCAAGACAATCTCCCTGAACTTGTTAGTCAATTGGCACAGCCTAGAGTCACTGGGGAAGAGAGTTTAATGAGGAATTATCTAGATCAGATTTGCCTGTGGGCATGTCTTTTGGGGGATTGTCTTGGTGTCTAATTGATTGTAGGAAGACCCAGTCTACTGTAGTTTACACCAATCCCTAAGCAGTAAGGTCTGGATAAGTAAAAGAGAGAACACTATCTGAGAGCCAGCAAGCAAAGATCTTCTGAGGCTGAGCTGGGCTATTCCTGAATCTAGAATTAACTGTAGAGAAACTGGAGTTTTAGATACAGTAGACAAGGTAATCTTCATGTATTGGATTGGATCTCCTGGAATTAGAGTCACAGACAGTTGTGAACTGCTATGTGGGTGCTGGGAATCAAACTCATGTTCTCTGAAAAAGCAGTCAGGGCTTTTTAACTGCTGATCCGCCTCTCCAGACTTCATTTTTTATTATGTTTAATTGTGTGTAGAGCAGGGTAGGATGGGATATGTATGCAAGTGCCGTGCCTGCAGAGGCCAGAAGGTGGCGATGGATCCCCTGGAGCTTTAGTTACAGGCACTCCTAAGGCACCTGGCATGTGTGCCAGGAATGGAACTCAGGGCCTCTGCCAGGGCATTATACACTCCCCACCAATGAGATCTGAAAGTGAGAAACAGGCAACCCTGAGTCAGTCAGCAAAAGCAGAAACCCCCTTACTCTACAGCCCCCCACCTTCTTTCATTCCTCTGTCAAGGTAATATAATGATAGACACAATAAACAAAATAAACCCGAAAGACTCATGAGAAACCTCGGCAAGAAAGAAGCATCCAAGGTACTGCTCATGTCAACCCATACAATGGCCAAATCATTTTTAAGAACCTAGAATACATGTTACAAGATAGGACAGCCTTTTGCTAGAGACAAATAGACACTCGGAACCTACCTAGCGATGGCACAGTGCCCAGAAGAGGGAGATTTCCTTACTGCTCTGCCTAGTTTGTTGCCAGAAGGCGGTGTAGGATATAGTTGTTTCATGTCAGCAACTGTAGAGTTATATTCTCGTAACTAAACCGCAAAGGGCAGCTAGTATCTACGGCAAACACTGGCGACTTTCAACAGACAGCTCGAAAACCTGGATAAAATCGTTAGCAATTATTGTTTCAGGTCATGAGTTTGTGCTACTGGGGTTTGGAAAAACAAATATGAGATTTCTGTGGAAGCCATATGTTTGCAAACCGTTTTAGTATTTCTATTGGAATTTAGCTCCAGGTCCTTGCTTGGAAAAAGAGGTAAAACCAGTTCATTGGGGTGTAAGGATGATGTGGGATGAAGGAGGGAATTCATACTGAAAAGAGAGAGAACTTTGGTCAGAGTACTTGTGAGAGATGGGTGGCTCGGTGATGAAGAACAATAGCTGCTCCTGCCGAGGACACAGGGATACATTCAGCTCCCAGCACCTACCTGGTGACTCACAAACACCCATCACACTAGTCCCAGGAGACTTGGCACCTCTCCTGACCTCCATGAGCACCAGGACAGAGACATGGAAATGATGCACACACATACATGCAGGAAAAATAACTCAATATATAAAATTAATAAATATAAAAATGTAAAATATCTAGACCTCTGGGACAGCAGAGTGGCTCAGTTGTTAAGAGAGCTCACTGCTCTTTCAGGCAATAGGAGTTTGGCTTCCAGAACCCATATCAAGTAGCTCACAACCATCTATAACTCCTGCTCTAAGGGATCTGACACCTTCTTCTGGCCTCTCTGGGCACGTGCACATCCAGTGCATGCACTCACACAGACACACGCACACTCTTACATATAGATAAATAAAAATGAATATTAAAATATAAAATTTAGACCCTTATTCCCCTGCTACAAAAGTGGAAAGACCTTACGGGTAGTTAGGAAAAGACGGCTTAATTATTAAACAGGTTTAGGATAATTAACTTGACAATGACCCCTTAGAGTGGCAAAACAGCACTCTGCCCATTAGGCTAGCTGGCTTGCTAGCAAACCCCAGGGACCCCTTGTGCCTGCCTCCCTAGAGTTGGGATTACAAGCTGTGCTGGCTAGTTTTAAGTCAACTTGACACAAGCTAGAGTCACTGGCAAGGAGGGAGACAGATGGAGAAAATGCCTCTATAAGACTGGGCGTTTTCTTAATTAGTGATGGATGGGGGGGGTCCAGCCCATTGTGAATGTGGAAACCCTGGGCAGGTGGTCCTGGGTTCTGTAAGAAATCAGGCTGAGTCAGTAAGCAGCATCCTCCATGGCTTCTACATCAGCATCTGCCTCCCGGTTTCTGCCTCGAGTTCCTGTCCTGACTTCCTTCTGTGATGAATAGGGATGTGGAAATGGAAGCCAAATAAACTTTTCCTCCCCAAATTGCTTTTGGTCATGGTGTTTCATCATGGGCAATAGTAACCCTAACCAGTACAGGCACTGGGAGTGAGGCTTTACAATGACAGACCTGCCCACGCATTTTGGGGAGGACTGTGGAAAGACTTTGGAACTTTGGTCTAGAAGAGCCTCTGAGTGCTGAGAGCTCAGTGAATCAGTCTGCTGGAGCTTTGAAGGTAAGAATGTTGAAAGCAGGGCAAATGATAGAGGCCTGGCTTGTGAAGTTTCAGAGGGAAGCTAAGACCCTACCAGGCCATTTGTGTGAAGAATCTTCGGGGTCTAGTCAGTGGGAGTATTAGAATCAGCTGTGTTTGCAAGAGATAGGCAACCATGAGGTGCATCTTCTAGAAGCGTTTCCCAACAGCACACAGAGGCCTACGTTGTACCTTGTGCTGGCAGCTAAACCTGGTAATGTGTAAGACTCTCCTGGGTCGTCCTGGTTTTTAAGGCATGAAGGGGTCATGTAGAGAAGGCAAGGTCTGGCACTATAAAGAGAGCCCAGGAGAGGCTACTGGGGAAAGCACAGTCCAGGTGCAGTGGAAGACCTCAGCATTTTGGAGATGCCAGCACCATGGGATGACCACCAAGAACTGCGACAGCAGTGGTGTGGAGCCTGCCCAAGCTTAGAGGACAAGCTGTGTGTGCTGCAGGGGTGGAGGTGGGGCACAGATAAGTGACCCCAGTCCTTTGGAGAAGCGTAGAAGATCTTATGCGGCTCTCAGACGTTGAACAATGTGCTATTTACACAGTTGGGGTTTGAATTGATTGTAAATGCACCCTGGTTCTTCTCTTTTAAAGTAAGAACTTATTTAACTTACTTTTTAATTATTATTTTACAGGAGCCTACAGTTGAAAAACTTTAAACTTTTAAAGATACTTTGGAATTTTACAAAGACTTTGGATTTTAGAAGAAAGTCTGGATAACTTAAAGAGACTTTGAATTTTTAAAGACTGTGGGACTTTTCAAATTTGGAATCTTTTATATTGTGATGTTTATATTAGTGTGAGAGCTGGGAGGTAAGTAAGAAAGGAAAGTTTGTGGTTTAACTGTATTATGTTTGTGTGTTAAGTTAACAAGGGCTCAGTTGTGTTGGGTAGTTTTACGTCAATTTGATGCAAGCTCCCTTCACTGGAGAGGAGGGAGACGGAGACGCTGCTTAGAAAATGCCTCTATAAGATTGGGCTGTGCACAAGCCTGTAGGATGTTTTCTTAATTAGTGGTTGATGTGGAAGGTCCAGCCCTCTGTGGGTGGGGCCTCCCCTGATCATGGGGAGGATGGAAGAGGAGGGGTGAGCAGTGGAAAAAAACATATAGTTAATAAAACAACAAAAATTAATTAAAAAAAGAAAGCAGATTGAGTAAGCCATGGTGATCAAGCCACTAAGCAGCACTTGCCTCTGTATCAGCTCCTGCCTATTGGTTCCTGCTCTGTTTGAGTTCCTGTCCTGACTTCTTTGATGATGGTTAATGATATGGAAATGTAAGCCAAATAAACCTCTTTCTCCACAACTTGCTTTTGAGCATGGTGTTTCATCAGGACAATAGTGAACCTGACTAGGAAATAAGTTCACACTAAGAGGTCTGGGGTTTTAAGTGGGTTCTGGGATTTGAATTCAGGTCTTCGTGTTTCCAAATGCTTTACCCACTGGGCTGTCTCCCCAACCCTATCCCAAATACTTTTAAAATAACACTGAGGTAAACGAAATGTCCCTCCCACATCTATCCCTTCTCCTGGGACTCAGCTGCCGACCGAAGGACCTTTTCAGTGCCAACTGTCACCTCTTCAGCTCCTCTTTACCTAGAGAAGAAACTCATTCTCTGGCTGACTCTGAGCTGTGGCCTGTCTCTGCAGCTGGTGGGCCCTCCCCCTTACAACGCCTTCCTTCTTGATTAAAACCCTCCTTGGAGAAGCCCAGCTTGCTCATCTTACACCTCGGGCAAGTTTGGGGGGTTTTCTGCCAGTCTTATCTCCGGGTATTTTGTTTCCACACAACTCTTTCTTCCTTGCTTTTAGGGTGTCCATTCACATTAAGCATTTCAGTATTCCACCCCAGGAACCCACAGCTCTGCTCAGGTCTCTTTTATAGCCCCTTTCCTTCTTCTGTACAGATCAAAAAAGTCTTAACCTTCATATTGCCTGACCCCTCCCATCTCCCCTCTACCGCTGTTGAGTGCATAAAAAATGGCAGCCTGAGAATTTTCTTTCTGCTGCTCCTGGATATTCTTTTCCTTGTGATTATTATTATTTTTTAGCCCTCTGTTCTCAGAAATGTCTTCTCTTCTGTTCCATAGTGATTTCACCTGAGTTGAAATGTTCTCCCCCCACCCCACCCCCCGGAGGAGGGGGAAACTTGTGAGTCTTGGCAAGTAAACAAATATCACAGACTGGGAAAGCTGAAGCTTACAATATTACCAGGGCTCCCCAAGACGACAGACAGTAGGTAGCTTCTGGGGAGAGGACTGACCAGCCGAGCCTCTGTGAGGAGATTTTCAGACCTATGGAGCTGCCTGCAAGTGGTGCTAGCTTCGGGTTTTGAAAGCTTCTACCTCTGCTGAGGTGGGCTTTCTAGTGATGTACCCGCTGTTCAGTCATTCCTGTTCCTGTGAGGAACCCCTCACCCATGCTCTTGTAAGCAACCCCAGTGAACCCAGTGGCTCACTAAGGTGGATTTTGGTATAGTCCTTTCTTGGGTCTGTCATGGGTTTCCTATCTGGGGTGAGTGGACAGATATGTGTGTCATGTCCCATACTTTCATCTTGAGAGTGTGACGAAAGCTGTTGCCTCAGACGTCATCTCCAAGTATTCTCAGGGCTCTCTGGTTAGTCCCTCTTTCTGTCTATCTCATTGTCCCCTGCAGCGGATGCAGCATTCCACCATGCAGCTTAATCTTCCAACCCTGGCAAGACCATGGCTTCACACACATAATATGATACTTGTGTCTTCTTGCCCCTTCTCTGTGACTTGCTTGACATGTTCCTGTCCCCTGTAGGTGGAGACTGCTCGTTTGTTTCCCAACTGCTGAGACCCAAATAATCACACAGAAACTATAAATTAAAACACTGCTTGACCAATAGCTTAGGCATATTTCTAGTTAGCTCTTATATCTTGAATTAACCCATTTCTATTAATCTATGTATCACCACGAGGCTGTGGCCTACAGGTAAGTTTCCTGGGCAGCTGTGTCTTTTGGCAGCTACATGGCATCTCCTCGATTTTGCCTACTTTTCTTCTACATCTCTGTTCAGATTTTCTGCCTGACTTTACTCTGTTAAGCCATTGACCCAAAGCAGCTTCTTTATTAACCAATGACAATAAAACAGCATATAGAGGGGAATCCCACATCAGTCCCCCATAGGCCTTCTTCCTTGATCTTTCCCCAGAGGATCTTGCTTCTCTTTTATGTCTTTACACAGTTGCTCCACCTATCTGCCTGCCAGGTTGAGGTAAGAGGATCTCTTAGAGTGTAAACTGAGTCATGCAGCTTGGCCTACAGCCTTGGGTTTGCAATGCTCTCCTTACAAGGGAAAAGCTCTTCCCTGTAGAGATCTAGAAAGAGCCTGTCTGCTATGGTTGGGCTGGGCAGCCGGAGCCATGGTGCTGCCTGATACTTGGACTGGAGAGACATGATAGGAAATCATTGGGAAAGTCCCCTTCTGACCTTTGGTTGTCCCTTCTTTTGATTCTTAGACTAAAAAGTTCTAGTCCAAGCCAGAGCTTGTCCCAGAGCTCTGCTGTTCACACCCGGGGTGCAGTCCTATCTGTCTTAGAATCATGTTCAAGCAACTGCAGGACATGTCTGATGCACCCGGGCTTGGGGAGATGCTGAACGTCCTCCCTGCCCTCAGCTCATACTTTCCTTGAGGGGTTTCACAGTCATCCTGCGTTCTGTTGGTCCAGAATTGTTGAGCTTAGATGGACAAGCAATGAAGCAACCCCTCTGTCTTCCCTGGAATTGACAATAAGATTTCATTCTTGAGGAGTTATCTGGTCTAGTGTTTGCATGTGCTTCTGGTGGGTGGTTCAGTCCTTTCTGATTCACTTGAGAACTTCTCCATATTGCCCCAGCCCACCTATAGATCTCGAGATTTAAGAGTGCACTTTAACTGTTAATGCTTCCTCTGAATTCATATTATTTTCAAACAGATTAACATTAAAGGGTGTTCTTCCTGCTCTTAGTAGAAATATTCTCAATACCCTCTTAAGTGTGAAAGAGAAAATTAGCTACCCTTTAACATTCATATGGAAATAGAAAAGCAAGAATCTCCTTAGGATACTGGAAATAATAGCTCCAGGATGTGCACCTGCATGTCGTTATACTTATGCCTTGCCTTTTTGTACACATGTCCAGGAACACTGTGTGCTCAGGTGAGTGTGCATGTGTGCCATAAATATGTGAGGCCAGGTGTCAATCATGGGTGTCATTTCTCATGTACTGTCTGCAATTATTTTTGCCACAGCGTCTCTCCTTGACCTGGAATTTAAAGATTTAACTAGGCTTGCTGGACAGTGAAACTTGAGCATCTGCCTGTCTCCACCTTTTCTGCAATGGGATTACAAGCATACACTACCACCTTGGCTCTTTAGCTGTGTTTTGGGGGGACTGAACTCAGGTCCTCCTGCTTATGAGAAAAGCGTATTACAGACTGGACCGTAAGGCCAACAGACATAATGTAAATGTGGATCTTTCTATCTAGAGAAATTTATATGCTTTATCAAATTAAAGGGTATAAAAACCATTGTAAAACTAAAGTTTAATATCCCCACACACCTTTGCAGTCTTGGTCAGACACCTAGGTAAATGGAGAGGGCTGTCTTTTCAGTATAGCTTGAAAAAAATCACTTAGGCGAGCTCTGACATTCAGCTGAAAGACAACATAAATTATAGAGCTTGTGTGGGTCCTTATCTATATTTCTGGGATTTAATTATGAGTTCGTTTGTTATTGGGTTATTTTTAGACACATTGACAAATGGACACATTGCTTATCCAGAATCTTCTCTAGCAGATTCACCAACAGCTTTCCCATACTGTTGTTTCAGGAAAGGATTCAGAAATAGGTGCAGCTTATTTTTCTTACTCAAAGGATGTTAGGACATTAAATGCATCATTTTCATTTCTGCGAAAACTCATAAAGAAACTTCTTTTTTTCTTAGAGTCACTGCTTGGGCTCGAGGTTGCTAACTGCACATCTATCCGGATATTAAACAGAGGTTGCCAAGGGTGTTTGCAATATCCCGTGTTCCTATGTATAAATGCATACTTCTTATAGCCATAACGATGACATAATTACAGCTCATTAATGGTGATGATGTCAATTCTATGCTAGATATTTAAAAGTACTTTAATACAAGACATAATTGTGAGCACTTTCCTTCCTAATCTGTTTAACATGGACATAGCAATTATGATGGATGATAGAATGCTCCACCTGGCAGTCGTGGTTGCCATGGTGATGGGCATGTGGGCCAGAAGACCTATGACTCACTGCGTTTTCTCTGCTTGGCTTCATTGTCGCCAAAGGGGAGAAATGTGCATCTGGCCGTGCCCTGCCTCTCGGGCCCTGCTGTTATCTCCGGAGCTGCCAGGGAGGTGGAAGGCATGGACAAGGCCCAGGTGCCTTATTAAAATCCATTTCTCCACATGAAAGGGCGGGTAATCTGTTTTGTGAAATCACAGTCTACAACCAACCAAGGACAATCTGATTTTATATCACGGAGCTGATGATGTGGTTAGTGTGGCCCCACTCCTGGAGCATAATTAATACTCTGTTTTTGATGATAAAATCAAAGCCAGCATGCACGACTTGGCTTCCGGGCCATATGTCAGCCACAACAATCATTATAATGTGAAGGGAAAAAGAACATATTTTCATCAGTTTTCTAACCTCCGAGGTTCTCTCGCTGTGAGTCATATATTTTTCAAACATCGTTATCAGTGCAGAGAAGATGTGTGGACAATTTGAAGGGAGGATTCAAGGCCTGATGCCTCCACCTGTCTGTTCTCAGAGCTTCCAAATACTACTTACTTGCAGCGTGGCTTTATGTTATCTTGGGAAAGAAGAACTATACAATGGTAAGACAGGAATGAGGCACGGCCATGAAGACATGTTTGCATGGACCAGTTCTCCATTTCTGTAGAGCTCCACCTACAGTGGGTGGCCATGCTCAAGACTGCAACCCCAAATGCATTTACATATGTGTGACACAACCTAACAGGTAACTCAAAGTTAGAAACAAGTCTCCATGCCTAGTGAAGAAATATGACAACTGTGACGATACACTGTAATCTATGAATAATTTATTTCTGGAACTGTCCACTTAATATTTCTGGACTCTAGTTCACCACGGTAACAGGAAGTGTGGAAAACAGCAAGATGTAATTTTGTGGCATATGTATCTGTGTGTGTGTGTGTGTGTGTGTGCATGTTCATGTGCTTGTGGGTGCCTGTGTCTGTGCAGATGTGAACATTTGGCATTGGTTATCTTCTTTGATTGCTTCTTCACCTTGTATTTTGAGGCAGGGGATGCTCCTGGTACAATCTATATGTTATTGTGTTATTTGGTGCTGTGGGAAATTTCTACCTCCTTTCTCTGTGCATTCAGATCATGTTCTATGCTGCTCAGGACACATGTGCACACATGTACACACACACACACACATACAAATGCACATATGTATGAAGAAGGAAGAGGCAAAGAAGGAAGAGGGGAGGGGGAAAAGGAGAGGCTATAGACAGTGGCTCTCTCACAGGTGGAAGGGGCTGGGACTTGACTGTGCAGTGGCCTCTGCTCCTTCTTGGCTCTCCCTCAGCTGTGGAGCTGAGTTCAGAGGAGCAGTTAAGAAGAAATGGTTGGGAGATGCTTCCTTCAGGCTGTGGAAGGGTCTGGAGGACTGTGGTGTCCAGTGAGAATGGAGGGTCTTGTGTTGCTGAGGTCAGAGACTCCTTGCACATCTTATCTATTTATCACTTACTGATTAATTATTTGTCATGCATCAAGGTATATAGATGCTCGTGTGCCATGCTCTTCAGTGGAAGTCAGAGGACAACTCATTAGAGGGTCTTTAATAAGCAAATATTTTAAAATTTGATAAATTCTTATGTTGTTTTTTCGCTCTTCTGTCATAGGGTTTTTTTTAGACTCTAATTCCTGAAGCTCAGTTTGTCATTTCTGAACGTTTTAAACTTTCATTCTTTAGGTGCAAGGTCACTGTCTATTCAGGGTTCTTATTTTTGTCAGGTATAAGGCTTAGGAGAAGATTTTTATTGTTATTTTTGTGGATGTTCAATTTCTCCCACACTATAGAAAAGATGAGAAAGAATAGATTTTAAAACCTGAGATCTGATCACCAGTTCATGGCAAGAAACTTATTTTAAGTGTAAAGACACAGAGGAAGAAAGTCAAGTGATTGGAAAAGTTTACACACAGATCATAAAATTCTATGATCATGTTATGAATGCAACAGATGCTATTTTATAGCAAAGAATATCACAGGAGGTGAAAGATGTCCATTTACAGGGAAATCATAAAAACCCTCAGTGTTTATGCTCCGACTATTACAACACCAAGCACACGAAGCAAATTCTGATAGAACCAAGGAAGAAAGAAAATTCACACTCCGGATTAGCAATTTTAAGATCCCTTTCTAATGATCTCTAATTAACAGGATTAAATTGAAAGCATAGTTGCAATCAGTAAATTGCTCTGATGGGCATGTGTGACGGTTACTGTTGCCAACTTGACAGAAGTCTGAATTACATGGGAGATGGACCTCTTCGCCTGTAGGGGGTTTCTGAATCATGTTAATTGAGGTGGGAAGGCCTGCCCACAGAGGGTGGTGCCATTTCTTTGTCAAGGGGTTCTAATTGTCCAAGAGTAGAGAAAGCAAGCTGAGGACAAGCACGTACTGATTGATTTTTCTCTGCTCTTGACTGTGGGTGTGATATGATCAACTGCTTCAAGTGCTTGCTGCCCGGACTGCCTTAGACTGATGGACTATAACCTGGGATTGTGAGCCAGTTAAACCCTTTCTCCTTTAAGTCCCTTTGAAGACTTTATGGAATTCTTTATCCGAGTGGAGTGGAATATACATTCCGAAGAGACTTGAGTTACATGAACCTAGCGAGGCTACAACCTTATAAGATCCACAACCTGCTGATATTGACTACAATACAGAAAATTTATTTGGGCGTGAAAATCAATAGTAGAGGCTGAGGAGAGGGTTCAGTTGGCAAAGTACCTGCTGTAAACACGAGAGCATGGGTTTGATCCATAGCATCCGGAAAACACATGAAAAGCAGGGGGTTTGGAAATACTTGTAATTCCAACACTGTGATGAGGCAAAGGCAGAAGGATTCATAGAACTGGCATGTCAGCCAGGCTAGATGAATTGATAAATTCTTGGTTCAGTGAGAGACCCTGTTTCAAAATATAAGGTGAGGAGCAATTGAAGAAGTCCTGTAAAGACACCCTAATATCACCCTCAGACCCCAGTGCATAGGTACACATGCACATACTCACACAAACATACTATACACATACAAATAAAATATACAAAAATGAACGACAGTGAGATACTCCTAAAATGATTGTTAGGAAATAGTCAAATAAATTATAATTATAAAGCAAATTTTAAGATCCATTGAGTTGAATGGCAATGGGCACAAAGATGGAAAGCTTTTGAGATGCAGCTAAATAAAGACTTAGGAAGACACAAAAATCCTAAGTGTTCATGTGCCTAAAGATATGTGTATATTTTTCTTCCTGAGAAATCCTATGGATTTGTCTATAATTTTTTTCTTCACTAAAACTATTTTTATCTAGCACATCGAAGAGATGCACACATAGACCTGAGATGCACAGTTAGAGAGTGGAACCCTCCTGCTGGTCCTGCAGGGACCTGGGCTCTTCCCTCTGCTCCATCCATTTCTCCATGTGCTTTTCCAGGGTGCAGCCTGAGTTAACTGTGTACCACCCAACTGGAAAGGAAAAGGGTGGGGGCATTCTTGCCTGGAGAGCTTAGGGTGGAGAGCAAGAATAAGTACAAACCTCTTCTAGTCAAAGCACAAAACCCAAACCTGTGGCCACTGTGTTCTAAAGAAACTGTAAAACCCCAGCCTGACTTGAAAGAGTTGAGAATAGTTCTTGCCAAGTCAGGGGAGAATTACACAGGAAGGAGCCTATTCTCATTTTTCTACTCATTTCTTTCTGTCTCTTGTTCGAAGAATGCTTATTATTGATTCCTAAACTTGCCAGAAGCCCAGGCTTTACATGGGCAGTACATCGTCATACGCTGCATTTGCTTTTGTAGGTGTTCAAGAGAAATAGCTTCTCAAATTTTTTCTTTTTCATTTTATTTTTTATTGGGGGAAGGGGCTGTGCCACAGAATATGTGTAAAAATCAGAGGACAACTTGCAGGAGTCAGCTTTTTCTCTCTCCTCATGTGGGGCCTGAGGATCGAACTCAGGTTGGCCAGCTTGGCAGCAAACACCTTGACTCCATGAACTGGATAGACCCGAGATGATCTCTATGATCATCTATGACATGATTTCTGTGATCATGAAGGCCCCAGCAAACTTTGCAAAAGGAACAAAGCATTCAATGTGTTCATACAGAGTGTAAGCAGGCACTGTCTGCAGACTCCAAAAATAAAATATTTGGCACATTTGACTTGGGGTGGGGTGGGGCGTTATTCCAGAAATAGCAATATTCTAGTTAGTGTCCCAGTGAACTCACAGCGATGGCATTTTGCCACAGTACACCTCTGGGTTGGGTTTTCTTCTTATTTAGTTCTCCTCATTTTACTGGAATCATGTTGTTCTTTGAGATCAGCTGCTGACACCATGGCTTAGGCAAGAACAACAGAGGGCTTCAAGCCCTGGGTTGATTCCAAATTTCCACAGCCTGTCAGATTCCTTCACAGGATTGAAATCACTTCACTGTTTCAGCTTTCAAGAAAATTATTTTTCTATTTTTTCATCCTAAGAATTAAAAAAGCATCAATGCAAACCTCCTGTCATAAGGTGTTTAGTAGTCAGAATGAATTGCCATACCAGGGACTCTCTGGTGTGAGCCCAAGTTTGGTGTCTAGCCAGGTCTTCCCACCTAGAACTTTAAATGTCACTCTCAGACTTTGAGATGGATCAAACTGCGTTGTCTTGACCAGTCAAGAGTCGCAGTTTCATGGCTAACAGCACAACACTTCCTTCATCCACCCACGCCACCCACTCATAGACGGTGTCGATAGCTGCAATATCATTGCCTCAAGGTAGAAATGTGATCTAATGTACCACGTTACATCCCAGCTGGTAACAGAAGGAAACTTGATGGTCTCTGAAAGCTGGGGAGACAAAAGCAGGATGTTATGAAGACTCTGGTTCTCTGTAAGTATTTATGGGTATTTTCAGAAAGGAAGTCATACCTATGATGATGTCTCGGCTAGGTTGGCCAGATCTTCATGGTTATGGAGAGTTGGAATGCTGTGTACATCAGAGTTGAGATTATCCCGCTCCTATAACAGCCATCAGGTGCCCTCGATCTGGTTCTGATGTGATAACCTTCCTGACCATCAGGTAACCCCTTTGGGTGTGTTCGCAGCATAGCACTGGTTTCTATCAGCCCAGAAGTAAGACTGTCGTCAGATAAAATGACAAACCTATTGCAGCTTCCTGGACTTGGTTGTAGCCTGCCGGCCTGCTGTCCTCACCCGTGTGTTTGCCAGATTCCCTGATTTGTAATTCTCTAATGGCGTCCATGTTGGGACATGTCATTTGGGGGTAACTAAAATCCATGCTCGTGGGCCAAGGTCTTTCCTATCTTACCTATGAGGCTCAGAATAAAACCTCTTACTCCAGACATTTTCTACCTTCTGAACACTGTGACCCTTTAACACAGTCCCTCATGTTGTGGTGACCCCCAACCATAAGATCATTTTTGTTTTGCTTCATAACTGTAATTTTATTACTGGTATGAATCATAATGTACATATCTGTATTTTCCAGCATCTTTTGGGTCACGACCCACAGATTAACAGCCGCCAACTTATTACCCTAAAGATCAGAACTGCATCCAGCTTGACAGTTTGGTGCCCAGTGTGGGGCCCTCAGGACAATTAACTTTCACTGAGGATTCCTCTCCTCAGATTGCTGTTGAGACCTTCCCGAGGCCCTGGCTTCCCCTTTGGTTTGTTCGTGGGCACCTTGTTTGCTACAGAGCATTCAGCCAAAGCATTTACGAGCATTCTGCCTTCCCACGCCGTTCCTCCTGGATCTGTCTCCTTTTCTGTTCAGATTGCAACATTGTACCCTGTGCTTTAGAAATTCTATTCAAATTAGAAATGTATATCTAAAATCTACTTGATCACAAAAATACTGAATAAATAAAGAAGTTTTAAAAATAAAACAATTCTGAAGAGGGGTTGGGGAGATGGATCAATGGCTAAGGGTACTTTCTGCCTTTGTGGAAGACACCAGGTTGGTTCCCAGTGTTCACATCAGATGGCTCACAACTGTCTGTAGCTACAGCTCCAGAGGATCCGACACACTCTCTCGTCTTTGTAGGTACTTGGCGCATATAAGCACACACACACATATACACAAGTAAAAATAAAATATATCTTGAAAAACAGACACTGAAGAAGGAAGCATTTGCCTTCTCTCTCCCACCAGGGTGGAGGTGTAGGGGAACTCCCCAGAACATGAAATGTCTGTCTAAGGAAACCCAGGATGGCACACTCCACCATCATGTAGGAAGGAAACACTGACTCAGTGGGAAGACAAGGATGGATCACTGGGTGTCTTGAGATTCTTCATGTTCCTGTAAACCTGCAGAATAAACCCAGGACCCAGCAGGACCAGCTGCCCTGAAGTGAGACCTGATGGGTTTGTTCCCATGAGTGGTGCAGAGAGCTAATGCAGAACACAGTCTCTGAAGAACTGGTCCTGAAAGCAATGACAGACATTAAAATGGGCGACAGAAACTCAAGAAAGGAAATGAAAAGAACTGCAGCAAAATGTCATCAAGCACTCCAGCTGTTTTTATGAATGATAATTAGGAAAATTCACCTCTTTTTTAAAAAGAACATTTGATAGTCCCTATTTTTAAGCAATTTTGTGTGTGCATGTGCACGCCAAGCTGAAAGACTTGGGTTGGAGAATGGAAGATGACACTTAAATAACTCTACAGCATTTAAGAGAAGATATGATGCAATTGCCAAGTTATAAGAAATCAATAGACAGTTGGGAAATGTATTGGTTTTAAAAAGAGGAAGATTAAAGAATAGGACAACAAGAAGAAAATTTTAGAGATTGTATGGAAACTAAAAATAAACTCTGAATAAGCTAATTGATCAACCCAATGTGGTAAAGAAAGATAAAGACAAAGCCAAATGTTCAAAGTATGCTATAAGAAAAGTTTGTAAAAGATAAAACTTTTATATATTATAATCAAATTTTCTTTTATTAAAGTAAAAATTAAAGGCATCAATGTAAAACCAAAACACATCTTTGTAGTTAAAACAATAAGGCTCTTTATTTCACTTTAAAAATGAATTAGAGAATGGAGTTTTACTTTTATTTTTAATCTGTTTTATTTTTATTTGTGTATGTATATCTTTGTGTATGTTCGTGTGCCTGCAGTGCTCCAGGGGGCCAGAAGAGGGTATGGATCCCCTGAGTCAGGAGATACAGATGGTTGTAGCTGTCATTTGTGTGCTGGAAACTGAATCTGGGTCCTCTGGAAGAGCAGTAAGAACTCTTAACCATGATCCATCTCTCCAATCCCAAAATTTTATGTTTTATTCCTTTGGAGCTGCTAAGTGATATTTATCCTCAACTGCTCCCCAGGCCTCCTACTTTTCTTCAATCAAGTCTTCTTGTCTAAAAATATCCAAGATTTTCATTATCTTCATTAAAAAAAACTTTTATTATTCAGTAAAATTTGGATTTAAAGTTTTACAGGCTTTAAATTGATGGAGACCTATTTAAATCTTTCCATAAAAATGTGTTAGGAGGTGTCTCTATTTCAGGTGTAAACTCCTACGGCACAAAACAATTAAACTTCTTTATGCAGGATGAAAAAGACATATTGCTGGGTCCACACAATTGGATGACTATGCTTACTGATATCACAGATGTTATAATATACCTCATCCCTAAATATGGTGATCCCTAGTCTGTTACAGATGCCTGCACTTTCTGCCGTGGGATAATTTGACTTGATGATTAAGTAGAAATTTGTAGCTAAGATGCAATGTCTTAAAGGCTGAAGGTAGTCTTAGTTTCTGTTCTATTGCTGTGAAGAGATACCATGACCAAGGAAACTTGAAAGACAGTATTTAATTGGGGGAATGCTTACAGTTCAGAGGGTGCGTCCATGATGATCATAGTGTGAAGAATGGAGGCAGGCAGGCCTGACACTGGAGCAGTAGCTGAGAGTTTGCATCCTGATCCACAAGCAGAAGAAAGAGGGGAAGAAAGGGGAAAGGGAGGTAGGGAGGAAGAGAGACACACAGAGAGAACTGGGAATGGCATGGATTTTTGAAGCCTCAACATCCATCTCTAATGGCACACCTCCAATGAGGCCACACCTCCTAATCCTTCCCTAACAGTTCCACCACCTAGGGGACAAAGTATTCAAATATATGACCCTGTGGGACCATTCTTGTCCAAACTATCATGGTAACTCATAATACAATTAACAAGGTTAGAAAACACAGTATTCCACATTCATATTTTGCTAATTAAAAATAGACATTATAAAACAATGCCTTTTAGAGTCTTGTTTCCCTTTTTGCCTTAAAGTGAAAGTAAGATTTTATTATTCTCCCAAATCTCCTGAGCTCAACAAAAAAGTCTTAAAATGAGTGATGTGAGATGCCCTTCTATATGCTGTGGATATGTCTTAATACCACTGTTAATAAAGAAGTTGATTTGACCAATAGCTAGGCAGAATATAGCTAGGCAGAAAATCCAAGCAGAGCAGGGAAAGAAGGCTGAGTCAGGGAGATGCCAGTAGCCCCTGGAGAAGTAAGATGTGAGGTAACACCATGGCCATGTGGCAATATATAGATTAACAGAAATGGGTTAATTTAAGGTGTAAAAGCTAGTTAGTAATAAGCCTGAGCCATCACCTAAATAGTTTGTAGTTAATATTAAGCTCCAGAGTTGATATTTGGGAACTGGCAGGCAAGGGAGAAATTCCCAATTACAAATGGCATACAGCGTGAGCTTTTGAATTTCCATAGAGTCTGAGAAAGCTTAAGAATAGTTCTAAGTACACAGAAACAGAGCTGCACTGGGCTTTTTAATCTCACAGTCTCATGCCAGCAGCATCACAGAGATGTGTCTATTAACAACTGTCTGCAAGATGAAGTCAGCCACCAGCCACCATGAGTTAAGTGCATTTCCTACATCTCATACAGGCCTCGCTACAGAGAGGCTAATCAGGCCATGCTGTGTGTTGGATTTAGCTTTTGCCCATACAGACAAAAAAAGGTTTGTGGGCTGGATGCATGCTATCTGATGGTGACATTGGGGGGTAAGTGTGATACTTGTTGCTACCTCTGCCATGTTGAAAAGCTGAGCGGGTGGAATCAACAGCCAAAGCAGCCACTCTGGTCCTACCCACACCTGATTACCAGTTTAAAACAGTGATCAAAAAATAATTACAGAATGCAATAAAGACAGATTTAGACAAAAGAAAAAAAGAAAAAAACCCTAAATGGGTCACAGTGTGTTTTAAAATTGTATGTAGGGTTGAAAGAGAGAGCAAAAAGACTATAGACAATTATAAAAAGAAATAAATAGTTTTAAAAAATAAAACAAAGTCTTTAAAGAGAGAGTAAAAATAATATAAAAGAAAAAAGCCACGTAAAGATGGAAAATACATAGGGAGTCTGGATCCTGTATAGTATTGTGTTCATTTCAAATTTTTTGATGTCTGATGGACAAGAGACAGCTGCTGAGAGACACGGGATTGAAAAGGAGACTGATACAATGTAACAACCAAAATATTTTAAAAATGCCTTGACTTTAAAACAGAAGTCAAAAATGCATTTGTAAAACGGAACTTAGAGGATGCATTGCTCTAGAGAAATGGTTTTGCCTTTGTTTCCAGAGGAAACAAGAGGTCATGGATTCATTCAGGTTAAGATGAACCAACTTTGATCAAAGGAGACCTCCTGAACAATAAGGGTTATAACTGGTCCTCCCAGAACTTGGTCATTATCTCAAAATTTTATCAGGGACCCTAAAGATACTTCATCCACTGACAGTAGAAAGCAGTTTGAAGAAAGTAACGTCCACATTCCTAAGAGTTAGGGGGTATGGATGATCTTTGGTTATTTGGTAGGTTATGGATGCTTGTTATATTGAGGGGAATGTAAGAATATAGAATAAAAAGACAACTATTAATCTCAGATATTTTACATTGCCATAGATTTAAGTTAATTTGTTACACTGCATATAAGTTTCTACTCTTGTTTAAAGAATTTTTGCAAATTGATACAAATTTAAGATCAATTTTGTTATACTGCATGTATACTTCTATTCTTATTTAAGGTATTACATTTACCAAAAAATGTAATGTATAGTCAAAAAAATTATTGGTTATCTATAATCATCAAACTTAATAGTCATGTTAGTTAGATTTTCTAGATATACAGAGATATATTTCAGATGGTAATCTTCAAACACTTCAAAGACAGAATATGGGTTTCAAAATGTTTTAAGAACTAAGACTTTTATTGACAGTGAGACACATTTGCTCCTGGCAGCACCAATTACTTCAAGAAGATGATGGGCTTTGAAAAAGCACCTTATGAAGTTTGCTTTTAATGTGGCAAGGCTAGTCATTTGGGCAAGAATCTGCTCTTGTTTGGACTGCTTGACTATATGCTGTATAAACTGGACATGCAGGACCCACAGAAAAGTGACTGCTGAACTTGCCAAAACAAGATGGGACAGTCCTTCACAGTTCCTGCTTCATAGAAGAGTCTGCCAGACATTCTGAAGGACACAAAAATTACTGACAAACTGCCAATGTAGGCGGGACAGCTTCAAATTTCCTGCTTCACTGGGAAGTCTACCAGACACTCTAGATCTACAGGCTGAATATGGATGACCCAGCATTATAGAAAAACTATGGGTAGCTGTCCAGGCAGCCAGATGGCTCTGTCATTTCTAGAGTTTTGGAAGTTGTTTATAATGTACTTCCTGTTTACTTAAGTAATAT
>LOJH01008473.1:0-11914 GCA_001685095.1 Ellobius talpinus
TTGCCTGAACTGCTTGACTGGACTTGCAGGACCCACAGAAAAATGACTGCTGAAACTGCCTAAAGGAGGTGAACAATCTTTCGGGGTTCCTGCTCCATGAAAGGGACTGCCAGACATTTTGCAGAATATGAATATGTTTTATTACCATTGGTTAATAAAGAAGCTGCTTTTGGCCAATGGCTTAACAGAGTAAAGCCAGACTGGAAGAGACATATAGAGAGAGAGTAAGCAGAGTCAGAGAAACACCAACTAGCCCCGCCGGAGACAGACACTGGGGATGGAATTTTACCCAGTAAGCCACAGCCATGTGATGATATACAGATTAATGGAGATGGGTTAGTTTAGGATATAACAGTCAGAAATACGCTTAAGCTTTTGACCAAATACAGATTTCTGTGTGATTGTTTCGGTTCTAGGCAGCCAGGAAGTAACAACAGGTCTTCACGGCGTTTGTGGAACTCTGCAAGCAGCACAAAGGTGATCATACTCTTTCAATGAGATTTTGTTCCTTCGAGGAAAGTTATAAATCTTAGTAAATAGCACTAAAAAGGAATGCCTAGTATTATATGAGATGGTTTTTAAGCATTTAACACTAATCTCCTATTTATATAACAGCATCATTCTCTCATATTTTTTGTTTTCTTTAAATCTTTCATAATTTCATACACATATAGTTACTTTGTTCTTATATATTTAAAATATAAAGTTTTCCTTTAAACTACTATTTTTTATGGTAGAAAATATGCTGAAGATTTGCGTCTTAAGAAAATGACTATTCAGGACATGCATGTGAGTTAATTGTCTACTACTTTGTATAAAATTACCTTAAATTTAGCCATTTCAAGGAAACTTTTATTGTCTCACTGCTTTTGTAGGACAGAAGTTTGAATAGGACAGGGCTTAGCTGAGCTCTCTTTACAGTCCCCAGGGAGGGGGAGGGACTAAGATACTCCCTCGGCTTTTGTGGGTCAGGCTCTGCATCCTGCCTCCGTTACATAGGGCTGTGCAAGCTGCAAGAATGGAATGACTACTGAACAGATGCCAGGTCTTGGCCATGTGGGCCTCCCCACAAGGGCAGGTCCTGACATGCTCACACTTTCAATTCACTTCACCATGTCCTCAAATCCATGTTTCCTAAGGAAGGAAAAAGTTACCAAAGACAGGTTCATGATTGGCATCTCAGAGCCTGCATCTGTGTGCATGACAAAATCATGAATTTATATGCAAATATAACCAGCATTGGAAATGCATTTGCTAAGCATTCCATTTGCAGGATGGGAAAAAGGCTCCAAAAATAAATTTTGACTTCAAGCCTGATTTTGGAATTTGGGAAGCTTCAGGTCTCAACCTTTTTTTTCCTCCTTCTCCTTTTTGGCTTGTAATGCTGATGCAGACACACATTATCTTCCATTCAGGATAACACTAACAGGGAGCATGAGCATTGTCAGAGTGGCAAGGAGGCACAGTATAATATCTGTTATATCACATAAGGTTTGGCAGGCACTTGGATACTCTGTAAGAAGTTACAGGGTCTTTTAATCAAAAACTGAGCAAGTAATTCCAGGTGGTCACGGAACAGAGCAAGGTTTGCAATGTTCCATAGCTGCTTAGTCTTCCACTTCAATATGAATCATAGGCTGCCTTATTTCCAAGGACAAGTTTGTTTTCTTGACAGAAGATCCACTACAACTGCTTAAAACCTATTGTCAGCCAAGATGGCTTTGACTTTCCATTTATTGTCTTTATTCTGTGGTTTTGAAGTACTTTTCCTGGAAAATAAATGTTTCCTTTTGTGGAGTGATGAGAGCTTACACACTTTCAAGTATAGATAAATCTAAGTTTTTCCTTAAAAATCATAGAAATAATGTCTGCTAGTTCACATTGTCTTCTTTGGGGCCCCATAATGTCCAATCACAAGCCTGGTATGGAGCAGTAAATTTGAAGCAATGATATGAGCATTCTGTTAGATTTTCTACCTCCTTGAGAGTTTTTACCATGTCTTCATGGAAACTTCTTCATCTATTAACCTTCTGACCATTGGTCTTCAGTCCCCAACCCTGGACTCATACCTGCAGTTTGCCAATCAGTCATTAACGTAGGTTCTGATTTTCTTGACTCTTCTTACTCATGCATAAATTTCATCAAAAACATTAACCCTTTCATCAAAACTATCCCATCCTTTAGAACAATGTTCCCTATAACCTTTCCCATAAGGCCGGCCTTTCTCTGCATCAAACTGTATCGTTTAATTGTGTCAGCAAAGGCATTCATCCCATTTCAAATCTATCTCATGATGTGACACAGGGATCTCTGCCACTAAAATCGGAGCTACTTCAGACAAAATTCTGATCTTACTTATCTAGGTATCATCAATATGCAGCCAGCCCAGGGCCTAGAGAACAACAAATACTTAGAGAAAAACAGAGAAAGTGGTTCTGCCTCTGTCAGTAGCATAGACATCATAAAAATGTGTCTTGTGTGTCCTTGGGAACAATTATTGCTTTTGTATTACTGGCCCATTTCCACTCACTGAAACAGCTATTCATGAAGAGCTTGTGTGTACATCCTAAGTTGAATTTGCTAAAAGCCATAGCAGCCATTTAATTAAGCCTAAAATGAAACAGAGAAAGAAAATTCCACAAGAACCATGGTCATTGGGGAAATCATAATTCATACCTACTGGGAAGAGAAAAGAGAAGGGAAGGAATTTATAGACTCTGAAAAGCTCCAAAATACAGTCTAGGAAGCAGCATTCCTACTGAGTGGAGTTGTTTAACATATTCATTGCTATTTGGATATGATGATTAACATTAGGCTACTTCAGTATTCTACAAGAATATTCCATAGAACTCCCCAGCTTCAAGATGGTTCTTGGGAGAGAATGTTTCCCTGGTCAAATACTTTCAGAGAATATAATAATATACACCCTCTTTTTTTGTCATCCCATGAGTCATATTTGCACGCTAAAGTCATCAGGAAGTTTGATGGTAAAGAGACAATCTAAAGTCTTTTACCTGAGTGTTTCAAACTTGCTAGACTTTAGTGCCCTGTTTTTCTCCTCTCCATTGTGGCAGTCCTGTGAAAAGAATACTCTGCATGTGTGTGTCTGCATGTGTGTGTGGGGGGGTATTGCTGGGCTAGCAGCAAGGAATGGGGTGCCTTATCAGACCCATTGTCCCCCTTTAGGACTGGAACTTTCAAAATATCTGGGATGCTCACACACTCTGCTCTTCAAATAGACCTAATAGACGGGTAAATGTAGCATTTGCATTACTGTCTACTGCTGTCCCATATGATCGGCTGTTGTTCTTTATTGGATTTATTCATTCATTTGTTTACTTTAAAAGAAAGTATTTAATAGTTTTGGATTGTATATGAGTCACTCCTGAATACAGATCATCTGTTCTTTCTTTTACTATAGTGTTTTATTAATTCTTTGAGAAATATGTATATATATATATATATATAGACAATGTAATTTTCTCATATCCATTCTTCACCTACTCAGCTCCTGCCAGACCAAACCCTCATCCTTTCAACTTTGTACACACCACACACACACACACACACACACACAGAGACACACATCTTTATATATCCCATGGAATCTAATTTGTGCAATTTGTATACTCATGTGTAGGGGGCCATCATACTCAGGACTACACGCTGAAAGAAAGCTGATCCTCCCTCAGAAGCCATCAACTGCCAATAGCTTCTGAGCTAGAAGTGGGGTCTCATAAGTTCCCGCATTCCATGCTGTGATGTTAATTGGCTTGATTCTGTGCAGGTAACCACAGCTGCTATGAATTCATGAGTACACAATCATGCCATTTCCAGAAGACACCAGTTTGTTCAGGTCTTCCTTAAACCCTCACTCTTAAAATCCTTCTGTCTTCTCCTGCAAGATTCACTGAGCCTTGTGTGTCTGGGTTAGTTGTCCCATCTACAGCTGACCATTGCACTAACCACCATTGGAGAACATTTCAAAAGTCAATTTCTTGTCAAATTAAGATTCAGATGTTTTAGATTGAGCTCACATGGCATGCTGAAATTGGCTTATAGTGAGAACCAGTTCCTCCATTTATACTTGAAGGTTACAAAGGCGAAACCCAGAGAAACACCAGAGAAAGAATTCAGCAGGTACTTAGGCATGAGAGATTTTTTACTGTCAGAGGGAAGGGACCCATGATGCCCCACTGAGTCTTCCATCCTAAGGTATTGTAAAATCCTATATCATACCCTTTTGGAATCTACCATTTGGCTTCAGTTTATAGGGTTTTGAAAATTTTCTTTTAGTCAAAATGTTTTAAATAATAACTGGAATAAGAAAGAGACATTTCAGTTCAACAACATTTATTGAGCACCTTAAATATAAACAATCCCTTTGGAAGATTTTATAGGGGTATAGAAAATTCTAAAACAAGTTCTGCTCTAAAGAGCATTCACTATCTGGAGATATATGATCATGAGTATAGATTTAGATAGAATATAGTAAGTGGTGGGTAAAGGTTCTTAGAAAATATTATCTAACCCATGATCGCAAGATAGATGGGGGCTTTAAAGAAAGCTCCTGATTTAGACTGTTCTCAAGGTGAGTCTTGAAGCACACATTTTCCAGGTGAAGAGGCATAGCATCTTGCAGACAAAGGGGCTTTCTCATGCCAAGGAGTCTATGTACAAAGCAAGGATAAATCTGTGAAAGAAAACATAAACGTGCCAGTCACAACATGTCCACCCAGGGGGTAGAGGAAGTCAAACTAGGGAGCAGTGGGTGTGAAGAAAGGGAAGTTATGCAGATATGTTAGGTCAGTGCCCACAGTAAGCATGTGAAAAGCAGGTTTCATGCAGATATGTCACTCACTAAGATTTACATTCTATGTTTTGCAATGGTGCAAAGTGAGTTTGCGGTAGGCAAGACTGCATCAGTTAACACAGAGACGGTGAGAATGATAGGACATTCGGAGATTAATCCTCAAAACAAAGATTTAAATGCTAGTAAGAATGTCTCTGTAAACTTTACCAATACTTAGATATTACTCCTCTCCTCTACCCCCAAAGCTCCAGACTCTTTTGGTTTTTGGAAAACTAAATATTTTTACCTATGGTCCACCCTGTTCGACCTCTGTATAGGAGGAAATCATCATATTGATGGCTTAACCTTGTCAATAGAACGGAGAGTGACAAAGTGGGAGGTTCCCACAGTACAAAGATTTTTTTTTTCCTGTTGTACAATCCCTATGAGTTCTGTAGGTTTGGGGGTTTGTATGTTTAAAAAGAGAATGGATTTGGATGTGACTGTGTGCTGTGCACATTTTGTCCTATTAGGGGGCTTACTTGCCAAAGAGAATACAGTCCAGTAAAACCTAGTATTTGAAGACAGGTGTCAGTGAAACTGCCTTGTCAGTAGCAGGGATGAAAATCCCCAATTCTGTACCCCATCTCCTGTAGGGAGCTCTGAGATGCTTTCACAGTCTCCTGCCAGTCCTGGGAAGCACAATGTAATACTGAAAAATCTCCGCACACAATTTAACCCTCACATGACTCCTTTACATCCCATTGGTGACTTTGGGCAGGACTTTTCTTATGGTTACAGCTGATGCTCCCTAGTAGCATGGCAGAGATGCTGAATATGAGTCCTGAATTGATTGATGACCCACGGGTCGCCACCTCACTGCTTTGACCTTAGGAATCACCAGTTTAGGAAACACTTAGCCTCAGTGATTCCTTCTCGATGGGATGAGATAACGCTACTTTGAGACTCCTCGAGTTTCTTTGGAAGTTCTAATACACTGAATTCATGCAATAGATTCTTATTCTACAAATGTTAATGATTTTTTATTAAAAAAATCTGTCAATGCTCACACATTCCATGATAGAATCAGAACGCTAAAATGAAAATTTTATTAACAAAACAAGCAAACATTCACACTACATATTAAATTAACGTTACAGCAAAATGATCAATGCCTAGCTGTATGGCAAGGCGTTCCTAACATAGCACAATCGCATGAAAATTACTACAGACCTAGCTCTCGGTTGATAAACCAAGTCCAATAACTATTTTCCGTTTCATCAGAGTGCTTTCCCATTCTCGTGGTAACATGCCACTGCCACATTCTCTCTGTTGCACTTGATAAGGGCAAATTGGCACTGTGGGATGGAGCAGGGCTTTGTTCTGTCCCATGGTTCAGCCTCCAATTGACTGGAAGAGTTGTACAAATTGTTCCCCTCTCGTTCGGGGGCACTTATCAGGGTCCAACAAGGAAGTTAAAACAGGCCACTCGCTAGGCAGACAAATCTCTCAAAAGAGACGGCACCAAGCCCCCAGCATAATGAAATGGTGAGACTTCGCCAGTCAGTCTGCGGAATAAAGAACTTTCAGAAGCAGATTGCTTAACAAGGGCTACCCAACAGAGTAATTTAGTGAAGTATTTCAAAGAGCTGTTCAACAGTGGCATTGTAACCTTCCAGGGCTCGCGGCATGGTATTCCACTTGACTCTGGCAGCTTTTCCTCCCTCACACACTCACTATCTCTAACCTTCGCTAGAATTACAACTTAGTCAATCAGTGCCAAAACCCAGGTCTCAGGATTGAAAACAGCCTTGAAAAGAAACAAATAAACTCCATTTGCAAACGGAAAGTAGAGAGAAGGAAGTCTAACGGCAGCCAGGCAGATGCATGGCGAATCATTTACACATTGCAGTGAAGACTTCCGGGCCCTGAATGAGTTTGGACTGCCCGTTTCCTAGAACCGCAGGCAGCTGAAGCTGGGTGGAAGTGTGTGGCCAGATATCCCAATGCTCATGTTTTGCAGTAGAGAGAAATGAGGTACAGAGAACAGAAGATTTCCTAAGGCCAATTAGCTGCCTCCGTATCCAGTGCTGAGATTACAGCTGTGAACCAGTCAGCGTTGCTCTCTATAGGAATAATGTGTTAGACCCGTGGATGGCGACCTCTTAGGGTTGAATGACCCTTTCACAGGGGCTGCCTAAGACCATTGGAAAACACAGATCTTTATAATAGGATTCATAACAGTAGCAAAATTACAAGTATGTAGTAGCAACGAACATCATTTTATGTTTGGGATCACGACAACATGAGGACTGGATTAAAGGGTCGCAGCATTAGGAAGATTGAGGACCACTGTCCTAGAGGAGGAGTCTGTAGAGCAGAGATGATCTCTATTCTTTCCAAGCAACGTGACAGACATGTTTATCTCTCTGCCTTCAATTCTGCTCCTATAGAATAAGAGCATCTAGGCAGTGTTTAAATGGACATTACTGTATATAAGATCTAAACCTTATCAGACCCCATGGGTAAACATCATTGGCTCTGTTGATGAAGTCACTAAAGGATAAGGGATTGGATTATTGTTCAGAATCTGCAACCAAAATCGTGAAGACCAGTGATAAGAAGCCAAATCTGTAGCAAGAGCTACTGATCCCACAGAGAAGAGCTGGTGACTGTAATTCAACTGTAGCTCAGGATTAGCTTTAGGAAACATTTTCCACAAGTGTAATGCTTTATCTACTTTTAGTGTACTTCAAATTGGTGATTGACACCTGTCAGTTTTATATATTTATGGGATAAACTGTGACATACATGTGAATATATATTTACACATATATATTCTGACATACATACAAATATATACATATACATTGTGTATATTTTGGGGAGCGCATCCCCCCAAAGCCAACACCAATATCTAAACACATTTCTCTTGTGTTTTCTTTAAGTGACATCACAGTTTTTTTAGCTTTAGGTCCTTGGTCCATTTAAAATTTGTTTATTTATTCATTGATATTTGTTTTGTTTATTTTTGTGTGCGCATGCTAATAGAGACTTAGTTCTTTTTTGTACATGGGCATCTGTATACATAAAACACCTCTTTAAAGGAGAATCTCCTTTGTCCAATGTGTCTCATACTGATTTTGTCTACAATACACTTATTTTAAATACACAGCATTATCTCTGAGTTCTCTGTCTTGTTCCATTGATCCATGTATCAGTTTCTAGGCCAAAGATATGTTTTGGGGTCTCTGTTATGCTGCTATATGTCCTAAAGTCAGGTGATGTAATCCTGACATTTTTGGTGTTTGACTCAAGGTGGCTGCTTGGGATTTTTCACTGTTTCATACAAGTTTTGGAAGTTTTTTTTCCAATTTCTACAGAGAATATAATGGGTGTTTTGACAACAGGAATATCACAAATGGTATTGACTACTTTGTAAAATATAGACTTAAGTTTAGGCATTCTAATCTATAAGTAATAGATATTCCATTTTTCTGTGCCCTCCCCAATCTCTTTTATCAGTGTTTTATAACTTTCAGTAAAGAATCCTGAAGCAAGAATAATAAAAACTCAGGGTCATAAATTGGGGTTCAACCTGAAGATCTGAAAAGCAAATAGCCAGCCACTGGCTCTTACCTTGACCTCATTCTGAAATGGCAATCCAACCTGCAGGGATCTCAGAATAAGACTGTGTCTGAGAGACGTCTCATCCTGTCTTACATCCCTCTCTATGGTTGAGATCTAAGCTGTGAACCATTGGGATTAAAGGCATGTACCACCTGATTTCTATGGCAACTAGGGTGGCTACTGGGAATAAAGGTGTGTGTCATTGTGGCTTCTGGGATTAAAGGTGTGCGTTACCATAATCTGGTCTTTCAGGCTGACCAGTGGGACTGTTTTACTCTCAGATCTTTAGGCAGTCTTTATTTATCTGAAATGCTACTAAAGAAACCAATCCCTTCCCTGCGAAATTTCATCCTAAGGTGTCATAGCTTTGGGTAGCCATTGTGAATGGGCTACTTTATTAGCTTATTTCTCAAAAAAATGATAATGTATTATAAAGCAGCTGAGTCAGAGAGATAGCTCAGCAGACAAAAACATTTAACGATAAGTCAGATGACCTGAGTTCAACCCTGAGGTCCACATGGCAGAAGACCTCATTCCTTCAAGCTTCCCTCTACCTTCCACATGTACCCCATAGCACAGCAATGCCAACATATACACATATACACACACATAAATAAATAAATGCAACTTAAAATGTAAAGGAAATTCTTTTTGTAACTCAGCTGTATGCATTGTAATCTTATTAAGTTCATGTTCAGTTCTAACAGGTTTCTGAGTGCATCGCTAGTTTTTTTTATGTGTAAATGCGTGCCATTTATAATCAAAGATGTTGTAAACTCTTCTCTGATTTATATACTCATCACTTTCTTTTCATGGACTTGTAAGACAAATTTTAATATAGATATTCAATATCTATGAATCATTCTAAAGAATGAATCTGCTGATTGACTCCCAGAACCAAAGCAGGTATTGAGAAATCCATCTCATCACTGGCCACGTTTGGCTTTACTCTTTCCAGAAATAAGATGTCAGTACAGACAGAGCAAAGCTTCCAGTTCCTGTTTTCTACTTATGTTCCCGCGGACCCCTTTATTTATCATTTTTACATCCCTCAACTTCCAGCATATCTTTATTCCAAGAACATCAATTACAGGGATCCCTCAGAACCTCATACCAACTGCATGCATGACCACAGCACAGTGAAACACTGTCCATGAGGATGCGAGTCATCCTCTATCCAGAAATTAGCCAACAGGAAATGGCCAAATACAATTATTCTAGAACACTTACCCTGATGTAGAAACCAAGCATGATCTCTACTCTTGCCAAGACTGCCTTGAGGAATTGAGCCAAAGTCACCTTTCAGGGGCTGGAATAGTGTAATGGTTCAATAGCCTTCCATGACCTCCTTTCTTGGCTTACCACACTTTCTGTTACTCTGTGTTTCATAAACACATCACTATCATGTTAGAATCTGCTCTTGAAAAAACAATATACAGAAATTCAACTTTCCTTTGATACATCGATCACTCAAAAGCTTTTCCTAGATTTGGTAAAATAGAATCTTTCAAGTCCTCTCACTGAACACACCTACTCCTTAAAAGTGACAAAGTGTAGATCCAACTTTCACCCATCTGACTGGCTCTCAGGTGCTCCAGAAATTCTCCACTCAGAATCCTTCGAAGGCCTTGAAAGAAAATCAGCATTGGCATCATTACAAGCTAGGAAATCAAGGCTTATCGTTGATATTCTCATTTCAGATCTGAGAGAAATAGGAAGGACAAACAAAACAGATTTTCTTTTACCTTAATCGTTTGGACTCTCTGTCTCCAAACTCTTAGACTCATTTGCTTGTGTTTCATTCCAAAAATAGTAGCACATCCTGCCAGGAATTAATCCATGAAATTTGTTAGAGTCCTTATTGTTTTCTAGTGAGTATAAAGGTACTGTCCATGTATTATCTCCTCACAAACACTGTGAGGTGACATCATTCTTATGCCTGGTTTTCAAATGTTGAGACAGAGTGTAGAGAACATTTTTGCTGCTTATCCTAAGCTGAATAAAAGCCAACAAAACTAGGATTTGGACTTGGTATTGTGTCACCACTGACTCTGAATCATTAAAACTCACATGAATGTTCCAGGCAAATGTAAAGTGTTGCTGTCATGCACTGACTTTTCACATGTATTTAACAAGTAGAGTTTGAGAGTGTTGTGTGGACACACTATCCAAATACCACATAAGAGCTTTGTTTTATCTTACATAAACAGCTCTGTCATCAGCTCTTCTCTCCTGGAAATGAAACACTTTAGGCAAACAGAAAGACTAAGTTGTCCAGTCTTCTTTGCTTCTGGGTGGAAGCCATGCAATTAAGTGCTTGCCCTTTGGAATGTGAGAAATGATAAATCTCTCTCTACCAGGAATTCAGTGTAGTTCACGTTCTCCACACTCCCTTCCTCCTCTCTGCCAAGAAGGAAAGTGCTAAGCATTGGGAGGGTAAAAGGATGGAGGTCTGAGAACATGAATCACCTGCAGGAAAGCCTTAGGGAACTGGCTAAATCTGCTATGGATGGGCCACGAGTGAGAAGTAAACCTTTGCCATTGTACACCTCTGGGAGTTAGGATTCATTAACTAGCACAGCAAAACCCAATCTGATTTCCTCCCCTGAACCATGTTGTATGTGGAGAATTACCCAGACTTACCTTTTTTAGAAGTAGGGAATGAAAAATGTTTGGATTAGAGTTATCAATTAATGATTAGGTTTCTTTCTGAATCCTAAATCTGATGTGTCAACCATCAGAGTACAAATTCCACCTGTCATGTTTACTCATCTAATAATGGGTTTTTAAGTAACTATTAATTGTCAGCAAACATGCCAAGACCAGACAAACTTGGATGCGTAAAGCATAATTTCTGACTCTGAGAAATCACTTTCTACTGAAAAAGGCAGGTGAATAAACAAATAGTTCTCAAAACAAACAGACCACCATGACTGCTGTGGGACAATGGTCTTTTATCCTGTCATTTTATTATTTTTAATAAAATACTGATTGGCCAGTAGACAGGCAGGAAGTATAGGCAGGACAACAAGAATTTAAAAAAGAAGGAAGTTTAAGTCTCCAGTTGTGACTCAGCCACAGAGGAAGCAAGATAGCAAGATGTGTCTGCCTCGCCGAAAAAGGCACCAAGCCATGTGGCTAACACAGACAAGAATCACGGGCTAATATAAGTTATAAGAGTTAATAAGAAGCCTGAGCTACTAGGCCAACCAGTTTATAATTAATGTAGACATTTCTATATTTCTTTGGGACTAAATGACCTTAGGACCAGGTGGGACAGAAACTTCAGACAACACATGACAATGAACCATGTGTCTGCAGACCCTCAAAGAATCAGTGAGTTGTCACCTCCACTGTAGCATGAGGCCCTGCTCATTGGGGTTTCTATCCCACCCTGTTCCCCAGCTGTTTAGTCCCAGAGAAAATCACACAGAGGTGTCCATAAGATTATAAACTGATTGGCCCATTATCTCAGGCTTCTTATTAGCTCTT